>JAWRVF010000816.1:0-161390 GCA_036785485.1 Physcomitrellopsis africana
GATGAGTGCTTTAAAAAAAAGTACAAAGCCAAGTATCTCTCAAACTTCTGGAGGACAGAGGGGATATGTCATGGTGCATTTGGTGTGATGATTCTGATCATAAACGTGGTGATTGTGAATCATATGCTGATGCCATGAAGAAAGGCATCATTACCTTCAAAGATGGAAGGATTAGAGATGCATCTGCAGATTTTCCTTTGGATACTAACTTTGCCAAAGGTGGAATGAAAAAGTTAATGGAAGATCGAATGATGAAGCCTAAGCCAAGAGATTCAGGTAATGCAGATTCTTATCAAATTGTGGCCTGGAAAAATAATATTGAAGCTCTATATCCTGAGAATCATGAGACTATGATTAGAAGAGCTCAAGCCATTAGAGAGAAAACAGGATGGAATGATCTAGTTGATGCAGTTAGCATCAGAGCCTTTTTAGACAAGGAAAGGGAGAATGAAGACTTTCAAAATGTCTATGTGGAAGTAAAGAGAGGAAGGAATGTAGAAGATGAAGATGAAGAACCAATAAATAAGAAGCAAACACGAAAAGGTGGTGGTACAGGAGAAAGGACAAAAGAAGGCCCAACAATAAATCAACCACCACAAAATACCCTTTCATCTTCACAATCAAAGGAGGCATCAACTCCAAAGCAAAGGGTGGAAGATAACATGGAAAAAAGGTAAGGACAAAAAGAAGGACATAGAAAAAGGTAAAACCAAAGGCCTTACTTATAAGCTTCAATCTGATATTGAAACTTCTATTGATTTGAAAGGAGTATTGGAAGGACGGATTTTGGATGCAAAAATTGAATTTACCTTACGGGAGGTCTTAGGAATTGCAAAGAAAGACTTCCATGAGTTGATTATTGATATTATCAAAAGAAAACGCCAAATGACAGTAGAGACAGTGATGACAAGTGCCATTGACACTTGTTTAACTAAAGAAGAGGAGGAAGAGATTGGCCAAGTGTTTTCTATTGAATGTAAGTCAAGCCTTGAAAGAATTATGATTGTGGAGGATGATAAGGTGAGTCAGGGGATTGAAGAAAAAGATGTAAATGATGGTATGCCTATTGATTTAGAAGAGGAGGTTTTAGACATGTTTTCTCTTCAACTTCAAAAGAAGAAGGAGGATACCACCCACAACATGGAGGAAAAAGAAGCAAAGGTATATGCTTATGCCACTTTTGATGATGGTGATGGAAAAAAGGGTGCAAAGGTTTTAGGATTTTCTCATCCTTATTGGGCTAGAGCTACTACAGAAGCTCAGATTAAGCTTGAAAATTTGAATGAAACAATCCATGCTTTGGTAGATCATGGCTCAGAGATTAATATCATGTCTAAGGCAATATATGAGAAAGGAAAATGGCCTATAGATACCAATCATGGGTGGATATTGAGAGCTGCAAACAATGAAAAGGGAGGGTTGTTTGGAGCATGTCCTGCGGTGAAGACAAGGATTGGAAATGTGGAAGTAGAGCAAAATTTCTTTGTTCAAGATCGTGGCACATATCCAATTATTCTTGGTCAACCATATATTACAGCTTCAAGAATGGAAACTAAAGTGCTAGATGATGGATCTCACTATGCAAGGATTCGAAGTTGTGATGGAAGGAACTCAGTACAATTCCTTACAGTGAAGCCAGAAAGCAAGAGGCATAGAGATCAATTACGTGAAAAACCTCTTGATACTGAAGAAGGATTCCAGGATTTCTAGAAAGCACACGTGGAGAATGGGGGTCTGCGGGTGCGGGTAATATATTTACTAAGGTATTCCCCAATATATATAAGAATGGATATGGAATTTTGAGTTTGAGTGATCATAGTATCCTGAATTTCAAAGGTGTAAGAGTAATGGATTCTAAATATAAAGCCAAAATAAGAAAAATAGAAAAGAATTTTGAAAAAAAGGGGATAATTTCACAAGAAGAAAATATATCGGGATTAATAGAATGGATTGGACTTCCGATTGATCTACTACATCAATTAGAAAGGTTGAAAAATATGGAGGAGGTTATGGATAATAGAGGTATTATAGTTGAAGTCAATGATCAATGCTTTTACAAAGAAATATTACATTTTATGGAAGACCATGGTGAAGACATTCATATCCGTAAGTGGAAAAATGAAGCTGAAGTGAATGCCAAGTATAAATCAGTAGCAAAGAAAGTAAAGCCAGTAGCAACTCAACTACCAGATAATTCTGAAGATTATTTCAAGCGAGCTGAAAAAGAGCCAGGATTAAGAAGTTATATAGGAATTGGACATCAATTCACTAAAGAAACACTTGACAAGTTGGAGATTGGAGGGGGTGAGTTTTTAAATAAACCTGAGAAGTATTTATTTCAAAGCATGCTTTTAAAACATGGAAAGGCATTTGCATCTAAACCTAGTGAAATAGGATGTGTTTATCCAAATGAGGTAGCACCTATGGTGATCTTTACAGTTCCACATATACCGTGGGATTTAAAACCCATTCCGGTTCCAAGAGCTTTACTACCAAAATTAATTAAATTGCTCAAGGAGAAGATGGAAATGGGGATTATAGAACCATCCATGGGTCCATATTCAAATCGCGGTTTACGGTGCCAAAGAAATCTGGAGCATTAAGGTTTATTCAAGATATGCAACCTGCCAATGGTGTGACAATCAGGAACAAAGGATCTGGACCAATTGTAGATGAAGTTGCTGAGGCATTTGCGGGGCATGCAATTTATTCAATTGGAGACTTATATTCTGGATATGATCAATTTCAACTTGCAGCAGAGAGTAGAGATTTAACAACAATGAAGACTCCTTTGGGTTTGGTTCGTATGTGCACATTACCTCAAGGAGCTACCAATTCAGTGGCACATATGCAAAGTGCAATGAATCAAATTTTAAAGGAATTTGTACCTGAAAAGACCATACCTTTTGTTGATGATATTCCTATCAAAGGTTGTAAAGAAGAAGTGAAGGATACAACAATTGATAAAAATGGTTGTAGGCAATTTGTCAAACAACACATTGAAGATGTAGAGAAAATTTTGAAGAGACTTGAAGAGGTAGGTCTAACTTTATCTATTGACAAATCAAAGTTTGGAATGGATGAAATCATTGTTGTAGGTCATTTATGTGGAAGCTATGGTAGAAAACCAAATCCGGAGAAGATCGATGCTATTGCTAAGATGAAGCCTTGTAATAGTATAACTGAAGTAAGAAGATTTTTGGGGGCATGTATTTTCTATCAAATTTGGATTCCACATTTTGCCCATATATCAGAGCCTCTTTACAAACTCTTACGGAAGGGAAATAAATTCAAGTGGAAAAAGGATCAAAATGAAGCTATGGAGTCTTTAAAGAATATTTTAAGATCTCCATCTATTTTAAAGCAAGTTGACTATGAAAATGGTCAACCAGTGGTGATGATGGTGGATACTAGTCCAATTGCTATAGGTTGGGCTGTTGGTCAAGATGATATCAATGGAAGACGTTTTGCAACTAGATTTGGAGCAAGAATTTTGACTGAGCGACAACGAGCTTATCCGCAAGTAAAAAGAGAACTATGGGGAGTTGTCACAGCATTAAAGGCTGAAAGGAATTATTTAATTGGAGCAAATGTAGTATTGGAAGTTGATTGTTTACCTCTACTTGGTATGATTTCAAACTGTTCAATTCCAGATATTGCTATGTTGAGATGGATAGCTTTTATCAAATCTCTTAATCCAATTCTAGTACATATTAAAGGTAAAAAAAATGCTGTAGCAGATATGTTGTCTAGAGCTAATTATATTGGAGATGAAGAAATGATTGCAAAAGATGATGATGAAGATGACAACAGCAAAAGCTATAGCATTGTATTTGTTAACACCAACAAAAGAGAAGATACAATTCTTCCTTTTAAGGAAGAATTATATGAAGGTAGATTGAAAGATGTTGGTTGGTATTTAAGTACTCTACAAAAGCAAGCAGAATGGTCAGAGAAGTATTTTAAGGAAGTTAGAAGACATTCCTATGAATATCTTTTACGTGATGGATTTTTGTGGAGGAAACCAAAAAGAAAAGATGGGATTCCATTGAGAGTGGTTGGAGATTTATCCACAAAACTTCAAATTCTCAAGGAATTTCATGATACAAATTGGGCTGGGCATCGAGGCATTTGGGCAACATATACAAAAATCAAAGAAAGATATTGGTGGAAAGGACTTTACAAAGATGTGGAAGATTTTGTAAGTTCATGTATTGAATGTCAATTTCAATCAAAGATCCGGTATCGTGATGAATTGCATCCTACTTATCCTCTTGCTATTCACTTTCAATGGGTTATTGACTTAGTTACTATGCCAAATGGATTATGGGGAATGAAATACTTAGTATTGGCAAGAGAAGAGCTATCCAATTTTGTTGAAGGAAGAGCATTGAGGACCAAGCAGACTGAAAGAGTGTGTAGATTTATTCTTGAAGATATTTTCAGTCGATATGGATGCATAGGAAGAATGAGAGCTGATAGAGGAGAATTAAATGCTGCTGAAGCTAAAACATTTTTTGAAAAGCATGGAGTAAAATTGAAGTTGACAACTGCATATAATCCTGAGGCAAATGGAAAGAGTGAGAGAGGTCATCCTCCAATCATTCAAGCTTTGGTCAAAGCTTGTAGAGGAAATTCTAAAGATTGGCCTAGATTACTACCTTATGCTTTATGGGCTGACAGAACTACACATAGTACAGTAACAGGTTATATGCCAATTGAACTTATGTTGGGACAAAAGCCTATTATGCCAATTGAAGAATCAATTCCTACATGGTTGTATTTGTCCTGGGAAGATGGAATTTCTAGAGAGCGGTTGCTAGAACTTCGAATACAACAAATTGGTAAACTACCAGAGGCACATCAAAAAGCAATGGAAAGACTTAAAGAAGCAAGGCTTAACAATAAGGAAAGGTTTGATAAGACACATCGATTGCGGGTAAAGCCTATTGAAGAGGGAGATTGGGTGGTGGTTTATGATAGTACATTAGAGCATCAGCATAGCACTCAGAAGAAATTTGCTCGAAGATGGTTTGGACCATATATTGTTGTCACTGTTTATGAAAATGGCACTTACTTACTTCGTGAATTAGATGGAACTGTACTTAGAAATCCAATAGCAGGTAAGCGAGTGAAAACATTTCGAAAGGAGGAGTGACAGGTTTTCATTTGAAAGCCTTGAAATGCTATCATCTACATCAATGGAGGATACAAATATCATAGAAATTGAAGATGAGGATGGAGAAGATGAAGAATGAATGGTGGCACATTCCGGAGGATGTGCAGGTTTGGAGGGGGTGGATGTCATGTTGTAAATTAAAACATAGTGTGAAAGATATAAAGAATGTGTTAAAATAAAAAGATTAAGATTAGAAGAAGAAAGGATGAAAAAGAGAAAGGGTTGTGGTTATAACCACATTATCTTGAAGGTTATAATATTTATCACAAGCTCAGGGATGATAGGTAGGCCAAACTACTAATTTCCTGCTGAAATTCCCACTAGCAGTACCAAGTCAAGAAGCCAAGGAATTCTACAGTGAAGTCAAGTGGATTCGACGTCAACTCCAAAGTAGCTAAGAACTTAACCACACAAGCTTCTTTGACTTGGCAGTGAAGGATGTAGTTCTTTCTCTTTTATCTCTAATCTAATCTTAATTGTTTTTTCTACTTATTAGATTTTTTTTCTATTTTATCTTAGATCTACTTTACCTTTATTCTCTTCTATTTTAGATCTAAACTTAAATGTTGTGGGCTGAAATTAGAAGAGAAGTGGGTAGAAAAAAATGGTAGTAAGAAGGTAGAATAGAAATTTACCTCAAAAAGTGAGATTCCTTCAAATTAATCCAAAAGAAAGGATTGAAGAGGTGGAAAGATATGGCTGAGGTGTCTCTTTGACCAAGGGAAGAAGGAAGACCAGGCCGGGAGGACAAGAAGGGGGTCGTGAAGAAGAAGAGGAGGTTCTTTTTGGAGAGATAGGGTTTCCTTTTGATAGGCAGTAGACGTTTTTGTGTGTAGAAGAAGCTTAGAGAGGATTTTAAGTGAAATTTTTTTGTGGGTTTGTAGTAGACAAGATAAAGAACATATAAAAATAATTTTCATGTCTTTTGGTTAAGTATCAAGGGAGATATGAGTCGTCAAAGTTGCAAGTGTTTAAGACTAGGGCAGTGAGGTTTACTAAATTTCGGGCCTCGGCTCTTGAGAACCATTTGGACTTTAGAGGCAAAATTTGTTGGGGTTGTGTTTCTTATAGAGTTTGCTACTTTGAATCAAAATCTTAAGTCAATATGATCTTTGAGCAAAGAGTTATGAGTGAAATTGTAACCGGATGTAGGTGAAAAGAGAAATAGAGTGAAAGCAGAATTGGGGTTTGTATGGGCAGAGTGTGTGTGTGGGTTTTTTTGGTATGAATGGAGTTAGGGGATGAATTTGAGTGTGAAAATTGATAGACGTGATCTAAGCAAGTTAAGAAAGAGATGAGAGTAAGTTTGATACTCATTTATCTTATGAAAAAAATGTTATGCTCTTTCAAAGTGATAGGGGTCTATCTCTAAGTCAGTGAAGTTTGGGGGAGCATATCTTTGTGATCAAAGTAGCATTTTGAGTAAAATTTATTGGGGTTTGTAGATATATGAGTCTATTAAGTTGTGTAAAAAACTGATTGCTATTGGAGTTATGTTTAAAGAATTATGAGGAAATTTGTAGTCGGATCCAGAGTTGGTAGAAGACAGAATTAAAGGAGAAGGGTAGAGTCTATAACTCTATTTCAAAGAGGAGTTTTGGAGCAAAAATTGGAGGATGTTTACAACATAAAGCAAGCAACAAGCCTACCAAATTTCAATACTTGGGGTTTTGATAATGAGGAGCAATGAAGGTGTGAAGCAAAGGGGGTCCAGAATCAAAGGCAGCATGGAGGGGTTTCTTTGACAACATGGTTCTCTCCAACCACATGAGCTATAATCAAAAGGATTATGGGGTTTGCTTCTTTACTTCCTTAAGTACTTTGTGTTCAAATTTTGCTTCAATTGATATGATATCCTAGGATTTATGGGCAAATTTGAAGGCGGGTTTTTAAAGGCAGAATATGGCAAGATTAATAAAGTATGTTTTTATGTAAAATCTTTAGTTTTATGAACTTTATGAATCTCTTCTTGCACTTAAGAAACAAGAGGCACAAAAGACCCAATGTTTCTTAGGGCTAAGACTCTCACCACAACAGCGGATAATGAAGATTTATCAGCGCAATTGAAGATTAATCATGTGGATTCATCGGAGGAGGATGAGGACGTGCCATTAGAGCCAGACGCAGAGAAACCTCCTACAAATCTAGGAGTATCCCAATCTCAGGAGCCAGCCTCATAATAAAATTTTACCAATTTTGTGTTTGCGAGGATGCTGCACAGTTAGGAGTGGGGCTATGTAGAATGGGTAGGAATTTTAGGATTTACAATACATAGTTTGTAGGGTTAAGAATAGGCAAGAAGCTGATGAATGACCAGTTTAGAAGGTAGCATGGATGAGGAAGTTAAAAAAAGTGGTTATCGTCAATTGTGTAGCGATTAATATTGATTGGAGTAAGTATAAATTGATTCGGACAGTAGGAATAAGGGCCAGACTGTCATAGTGCTAAGCCGGAATAAGCTTGGTGCTACTTCTTGTCAATTTTTTAAGAGAAGAATATTAAATAAATGTTGAATATTATAAAGTGCAGTTCTGTAATGAAGTAATGAAGGAAAGAATTGATTTATAATAAAAGATTGAAAATGTACTAATATGCCAAAATATGAGTGGAGAAATATAAGTAGAAAATTGGAAGTAGAGAATTGGAGATGTTGTGTGAAGAATGAGTATGAATATGAGAAAACTATAATACATTGAGTATTGAATCAAGGGTGATCCACGAGAGGAAGTCCGTGGAGTTTGGATTATGCAAAGTGATTTATTAGGAGTGATAGTCAATTTCAGAGTATTCCTATGTTTGGAATATAAGATAATTATGCTGTGTTTTGAGATATCGCAGTATTATATATTGTTGTTATAAAGAAGGAGAGGAGAAGAGGTAGTGAATACTTGAGTTGGATTATTGCTTATGATATTTTATTGTTAGCAGAGTTATTGGTAGTATGAGGGAGATATTGTAACAAAATTGGGATGTTTTAGTGTAATCAGAAGGCAGTTAGTTGTATGACTCTAACGGTTTAACTCAATGCAAATAGTCTTTCCCTATGTTCGAATCCCCCTTTACAGATTTACTCTGGGCAGTATTGATAGAGTAAGTAAAACAAATGATAACAACAGAAGGATATTAGATAAGTGCTGAATGTTGTAAAGTGCAGTTCTGTAATGAAGTAATGAAGGAAAGAATTGATTTATAATGAAAGATTGAAAATGTACTGATATGCTAAAATATCAGTGGAGAAATATAAGTGAAAAATTGGAAGTGGAGAATTGGAGATGTTGTGTGAAGAATGAGTATGAATATGAGAAAACTATAATACATTGAGTATTGAATCAAGGGTGATCCACGAGAGGAAGTCCATGGAATTTGAATTATACGAAGTGATTTATTAGGAGTGATAGTCAATTTCAGAGTATTCCTATGTTTGGAATATAGGATAATTATGCTGTGTTTTGAGATATCGCAATATTACATATTGTTGTCATAAAGAAGGAAAGGAGAAGAGGTAGTGAATACTTGAGTTGGATTATTACTTATGATATTTTATTGTTAACAAAGTTATTGGTAGTATGAGGGAGATATTGTAACAAAATTGGGATGTTTTAGTGTAATCAGAAGGCAGTTAGTTGTATGACTCTAACGGTTTAACTCAATGCAAATAGTTTTTTCCTGTGTTCGAATCTCCTTTTACAGATTTATTCTGGGCAGTATTGGTAGAATAAGTAAGATGAATGAGAACAACAATAATGAAGGTGAAAAAAATTAGAATATCTTATTTATTAGCACGGTGTTGAATTGTAGTGTGGCTACCATGTAAAAATATTGTACACATATATTTAATATATAATTTACTGAATAGCTAAATGAAAGCAATATTAGTAGATTTTATTAGTTATAAAATGTGATTAGATTGTTAGAATAAAAATAATCTATCTTAAAAGGTTATTATTGAGGTTTATACAACCTTTTATTTTTATTTTTTGGTAGTGATTTTTGAAGTTGATTTTATATTAATAATAACTTTTATATATCTTAAGTCACCTTTATTAGCCATTGGTGATCCTTGAGATCTTATTTACTTCTTTTATTTGGTGTTTAGAACACATATTATAAAAATCTTAAAATAAAAGGATTAGAAAGGAATTTTTAGTATAAAAAAGAATAGTTTGGCCATCCATGTGGATGAATAGAGATAGATAATAAAAATCTCTATTCCTATTGGCCAAAAATCATATCCAATGGGCTTCAAGGAAGCTGCCTAAAGACTTATTAGGGATTAGAGTTTATTTTTTATAGGAGATTCAAATATTAGAGGCTAGGATCAACAAATTTGGATTTTTGGATATGGTTTTGATAAAATTTTTGTATAATTTGGACTTTTTATGAAGGAAATATGGACACTCAAAGTTAAGGTATCAAAATTGTATCTATTGTCACTCTTTTGGATATAACTTGCTTATACAAAAAGCAATAGAAGATTGGCTATTGGGATTTGAAAGAATACTTTTTTTGCTATACTTTTATTATATAGTTTGATAAAATTAAAGCTATGATGAAAGAAATATTGGGAGTTGAAGTCAATGCTTATAAGCTAAGGGCAGTAAGTAACCCTACTTATCTAGTAGTTATATTTTGAGCTATATTGTAGGCAAATTGATAAATTTTTGGCTCAAAATTTTTCAAAGTGTATATGTTCATGTCACAAGATTATATATAGAAATTTTATAGTATTAGAATTTTGGATTTGTGAGATATGAAGAAAATAGTGCTTAGGTGTCTCTGAACTAGAGTTTTAAGCACCTATTAAGGTTTTTAAGATATCAAACATTAAAAAGTGAATTTAAGATTGATTTCTTTTTTTGATGAAATTTAAGAATATTACTTACACTTTAAAGAAATTTTTATAAAAACTAAATATTTGGATTAAGAGTTATTGAACTCTAAACTTTGGAAAGAAATAAATCCTTCTAAGTGAATAAACTATTGAACGATTTTGTGGCAATTTGATCTTTTTTGTACAAACCTATTTAAATACAAGAGAATTTATCTATTTAACTTTTCTTTTATAATATCATTGTATTATTTATTTTTTTTATTAAAGAAAAATTATTTATTGGAGTCTTACCAAAAAGTTTCAAGTAATCTCTCCACAGTTAGGAATCTAATGTATTTCCAAACAAAAGTTCATGCCACACAACAATGGTTATAATATCAATGAGTGCACATAAAAATTAGCCAAAAATCTCACCAATGCACTTCAAAAAGTATAAAATTTTTATCGATTCTATCCCTACAAATCCAAATATGTTTGATGATAACTTCTTTCTAAAGTTTGGATCTAAAGAATATTCATAAAAAGAGGAGATTTAAACTAAAATCTTTATTAACATACAATCATCTGTTTCAAGATAGAATAGAGTAATAGAAGCAAGTACATCACCATGTCTAACCTTCAAATATTGAGAGATTTAACAAAATAGCATTAAGAAGATTCACTTGCTTCACAAGCTTTGAACAAATCAATGTAGTTTATACAAACTTCAATTAAATAAAGTAAAGATGATATATTTTAATGCTAAGTATGACCACGTTTGGAGTCATTAGGAGTAACACCTAACCATGCAAGTCTCAATTCTAATACTTGTACTTTAATGATATTGCTTGAGCTTGAAAAGGTGAATCCTTCTAAATCTAAGATCTTATTTAAAGGATGTTTTGAAAGCCACAATGAAGATTTTATCCTTAAATAGGATGTTTTAACAATAGAAGTACTAGTTCAAGGCCATAGGTAATTTTTTTAAAGACCAATAGGACATGTTATCCAAGAACAGAAAACAAAATATATAGCTTCATTAGTGCGGCATATTTTTAATTTTTTACTTATATAAAAAGATTTTCAAAGGTATGAGCTCCTCTTGAGACTTATTGCTAGAGAAGGTAGTGATATTAGAGACATATACTTTGGAAGTTCACAAAACCTTCTAGAGATTTTTAAGTTAGTGAAAGTCAATTGAGAAGCTTCCAAATTGGTAGAAGGAGCTTGAGAAGCTTTCCAATTGGTAGAAGCTATTCAAGAAGCTTCTCAGTTTGATGGAAGTTATTGAAAAAGCATCCTAGATAGGGGTATATATGGGAATCAAGGCTAAAGAATTTTTCAATCTTCACAATGCATTTTTTAGAGTTCTAGCTTATCTTTCTTGATATTATTTATATTCTCATCTAGTTAATTCAAGTCCTTTTTGGTTTCTTCTTAAAACCTTTTTCCAATTTAAGTTTCTTGTTCTGTATTTTCATATCCTTGATAAATGACTTAAAGCCTCTATTTCTTTTTCATTCCAACCTTCTAAATACACTTGTTGATTATGACCTCTTCTTTTACTTGTTGATTATTTATAATAATTATTAAATTCTTTTTCATCCTTATATATCTTTATACCAATAATATGATTAAATCTTCCTTCACTTGTTAATTGCTTCTTTTGTTAAATATTGTCAATAATAACATCATGAAACACCTTCTTTGCAATCTTTAGAATCTCCTTTAATATGAATTCAATCTTAGCATTGAGTACATGTTCCTCAAGAACCCTTTTTAAATTTGTTGTTGTTTTAATATCAAAGAATAATTTATAAGCTATTGATTTATCTTTCTCTTTTATTTTTTTTTATTTTTTTCTTTCAAAGTTATTGAAATATCATCTATAGATAATTCTTGTGAAGCCATCTCATAAGTCTTGTATTCTTAAATTTGTGTCTTAAAAGAATTTCCTTGTCTTGTATTATCAAAATCTTTCTTCCTCTTTTCTTCCATCAAAGCTTCATATTACTTCTTATTAATATATGTATAGATTAAAAGAACCTCTACATGATATTTTCACCTTGCAACACTACAAATTGTAGTAATTGACTTGAATATTTTTTTTGATAGAATCTTTCTCTTTTATATTATAAAAATAGTAAAAGATCAAAATCTACTTATTTCTATATTTCTATTGAAGTCATAATCCACCTTAGTACCATAACTTGTACCTTCTTGTATTGCAATTTCATATGTTATTAAATAATTTTAAAAAAGTGCTTTTATAGGCTGAAGAAGATCTACACTATCTTTTAATGCCACTTTTTATCTTTTCAAAAAATAACTCCTTACCGCACTATGTTATTAAATTCATCACAATCTTTTTAAAAATAAAAATCATTACACCAAATACATCTTTGTACATACTCTTATTTAAAAGTAGCCTTTAAATTATTTATAGAAGTCTTTTCTTCAAGCCTTATAAGTTTAATTTAAAGATCTCACATTCCATGTATAATTTCTTTGATATAGTCATTGGAATTTAAATAATAGGCATGGTTGATTGTATAATAGGCACTTGGATTTAAGATGCTTATATTACTTATTGAATATTAATCTTATTCTTTCACCTTTCTTATTTTGTAAGCAATTCCATAACATCTTCAATAGCCCTCTATTTTATTGTCAATCTTTCATCTTCTTCTTTATCTTCAAAAAGAATCTCTAATTTTTCTTATAATTTTCTATTAATAGCTCAAAAAAATAATTCAACCTTATTTGGCTCCAATATTAATTTTTCTACCTTTGATAATTGAGAATATTGTCTCTCAAATTGTCTTAATAACTCCATGGCTTGCAAATTCTTGTTAGATCACTCAATCTATTTTAAGAATAATTTTTTAATAATTTAATCAATATCTTTCAAGATATATTCATCCTTTAATGTATATGAAAATATCTCCTATGAACTTCCAAAATATTCTATAATTGATTATATATTTTTTTATCTTTGGTATTATAATAAAATTAAATAATTCAATTTTTTTTTTTTGAAAATATGATTTAATTCTATTTTCTAAACATAATATCTCAAGTATTTTGAATTATCTTTTCTATTAAATTAATTAACCTTATTAACCTGTTAAAGACATAAGAATACAGAACAAGAGACTTGAACTAGGATAAGGTTTCCAAAAGAAACCAACAAGAACTTGAATTAAATAGATGGGTATACAAACAATACCAAAAAAGATAAGCTACAACTCCAAGAGATGCATTGTTGAGACTTAAGAACTCTTCAGCCTCGACCCCTGTATATACTCCTGTCTAGGATGCTTCCAGAGTAGCTTCCATCAAACTAAGAAGCTTCTTGAGTAGTTTTTATTAATTGAAAAGCTTCTTGAATTCCTTCTACTAACTAAAAAACTTCTCAACCAACTTTTACCAATTAAGAAGCTTCTCAACTGACTTTCACTAACTCAAGAAGCTTCTAGAATATTTTAGAAAATTTTATAAATTTTACAGTATATGTTTTTAACATCACTCTCTTTTCTAGCAATGTGTTAAGGATATGAACTAAAAAAAGATATATAATATAATAAAAATTGTATAAAAAAAAATCACAAAATAGGAATAAAAAAGTATGCATATTTCTAGGAAGCTTGTCTATCAGATATTATCAAATCAACTTATTTTACCTATTTCTATTGATCTATATTATTTAGGTAAATACTAGAATAAATCTGATGTCCATGACATTACTCCCTCTTCTAGGGACGAGTTGCATGAGGAGTAGTGATTACATGTTGAGGAAGTCCAAGATACTTTGAATTGTGCTTGCCACATACTCTGATCTTTGTTCCCTTTGAAGGTAGTTGATAGGTCCTTTTAGCCATGAATAATATCCCATAGCACGGCAAGAGGACCACCCTATTATTTGATCATTATTGAGGCCTTCATAACTCTCTTCAAAGAAAACATTAGAAATACCATCAAGAGTAGTTCTTACCTCTAAAGGTATCACCAAACATCTGAAGTCTCTTCCACAGTTGTGATATCAAACACGTTATATTTTGCCATCAATCTGAGGAAGGACATGTTGTTCTTGAGGGTCTTCATCTCTATTCTGTTATCTTGAAGGTTGTGATACTCGTAATATCTCATTTGATAATTCAGCAAATGATGGCTCTTGAGCTGAATTTGCTGATTGTTGATCCTCCATCTCTTTAGCACAAACAAATCTAAGGAAATAACAAACAATATACAAGATAGGATGAAACCTTTATAAAACCTGCTTTGCTTTATAGCAAAGATTTTCTTGATTCTTTATTTTAATTTTGATGGATGTCATCGATAAAATACATTGACTTTTATTGGTGCATTTCCTGGATTCTTGGATGGCTCCCATGTGCGTTCATTATTGCATATAGCTTTGATAAATGATTTGTCAAATCTTCTACTACTAGATTATCAACTTTTGAAAAGTCAAAAGCATCTAGTCGTGGGTGGTAACCATAATTAGCAAAGAAAGGTCGTTCTTTGTTACTCAAAAGCTGCATCTCTTTCTTTTGGTACAAAATAAGAACGTCTAGAAAGGACATCGAGCAAACCTTGTTGTTTTCCTAGCCGATAAGTGATAATGAACTCGAATCTTGACAAAGACATACTCCAACAAGCTTGACGACAATTCAAAATGCATGCTAATATGAAATATTGGAGGTTCTTGTAATCCATATATATGGTGATTGGATTAGAAGCGCCTTCTAGATAATGACGCCATTCTTAAAAGCAATCCACGATTGCAAGAAGTTCTTTGTCGTGGATCTCATAATTGATCTCGACTGCTGAGAATTTTCTTGAATGAAAAGCTACTAGATGAAGTTTATCATCTGTTCCCATTTGTGACAAAATCGCACCCAAGGCAAAGTCTGATGCGTCTGTTTCTATAAAAAATGCCTTAAAAAAGTCAACACAATACAAGATTGATGGAGAAACAAATGATGTCTTCAGAGCTTCAAAAGTTGCTTCTGCTTCTTGATTCCATTGGAGTTTGTCTTTGCAGGTCAAATGTATAAATAGAGCTGCAACTTGAGAAAAGTCTTTGATGAAGATCTGACAATAATTGGCAAATCTTAGAAAGCATTGGACATCTCTTACCGTCTTTGGAATCTTCCAATTCATGATTGTCTCGACTTTCTTAGAATCCATCATGAAACCATCATTTGAAATGATGTATCCTAAGAAATCAACTTGAGTAGTGTAAAAGACACACTTTTCCATCTTGGCATTGTCATGGCGAAAGTCCGCTTCAGGTAGACGCAAGGTCCCTCTTTACAATCAAGTTGGATCCAATATGCACAAACTTTTTTAAATTTTTCTTTTATAGTCACAAAACCATGCGTATAATAAATCAACAAACTAGAAGCTTGGAAATTTATAAATCAAAATCCAGCCATTTATATAAGTTCAAATTTTGGAAGCATAGAATTCACTTCTTTAGTCATCTTCACAAAAATTCTCAACCGTGAATTCATTACCGATCACCAGATATCATCAAAATATTAGCAAGTAATTATATAAGTAAAACCAAACCAGAAACTTGAAAATTCATAATTTAAGATCCAACTATTCAAATAAGCTCAAAATTTGGAAAAACATAATTCATACCTTTGATCTTTGTCTCATAAATTTTGAGCCGTGAATTCATTGCCGATCATTAGATATCACCAAATCCTTGGCAGATACTTTTAGAAGTCAAATCTCAACCAAAAACTTAAAAATTCATAATTTAAGATCCAGCCGTTCAAATAAGCTCAAAATTTGGGAAAACATAACTCATATCTTTGATCTTCATTACATAAATTTTGAGCTATGAATTCATTTCTGATCGTTAGATATCACCAAATCCTTAGTAGAAACTTTTAAAAGTCAAAACCCTAGACACCTGAGAACAAATTTGCCATTACTCTCTATTCAAAGTCTCAATTGATATGAGATTTTAGAAATAGACTCTTTATAGTATAAGAAATATGTACACAAAAAATGAGCTTCAAATTCTTCTTGAAACTCAAGTTCTAGCTTAAAGCAAACCCTTCTATTTATCTAACTTCTTCAAAATCCTAGTTTAGTTTGCTAGGTTTAACTAGCCATAACTCACTCATTCTAAACTCATTTCTATCAATTCTTGGACGTAAAATGTAAAGCTTAAAGTCTAGTTTCTAATCCAACTTTTTGATTTCTTGCTAGTATCTTAAAACTTCTAATATACCCTAAAAAGTGACAGTAGATGTCATATTAGTAGTCTAAGTTCAAATAAGCATATCTCTCTCATCTAAGCTCCGAATCATGTGTTTCTACCACCTAAACTCATGCCAAGAAGAAGCTCTCTTTGAATATTGCCCTAGATTTGCCAAAAAACCCCGTCTTCTTCTCCCCCGAGCTCGTCAATGAAGTCGTAGCCAAGGTCTTCAAAGTCCAAGTCAACAATTAATAGTTTAAAGTTATAAAAATCCCAAATATAATCCTCCAAGTCAGCACTATTAATGGTAGCCGACTATTGACATCCAAATCTACTATTTATCCTTGGTAAAATCCTAAATTCAACCTCAAAGTCAAAACTCCTTATATCTACAATTATAATCCTGAATCTACTAAAATCTAAGATTCGAAAAAAGATAAAAGAAATAAAAGAAAGTTTCAAGGCTAAATCAAAGTTAAAGTAAAGATTAAAGATAAGATAAAATTTTAACTAAAGAAAAAGAAAGAAAGTGAGAAATTTTTCCTAAACTATATAAAAACTTAGATTGGTAAGAAGAAAGAAAGAACTTAATAAAATTTTGAAGAAAAGATAGTTAAGTTAGGTTTCTATATATGGATGTATTTACTTCACGACAGCGTACAATCCCACCTCTCTAAGTTTTTGTAATACTTGACAAACATGTATTTCATATTTTTCTACATTCTTAGAACAGATCAAGATATCGTCTAGGTAGCAGATGACAAAATTGTCTAGGAATTCACAAAAAACATCATTCATGAGATGTTAAAAAGCAGCTGGTGCATTCGTAAGTCAAAAAGGCATGACATTATATTCAAAATGTCCGTACCTAGTTTGAAACGTAGTTTTCCATTCATCTCTTTCTTTAATGCATACTAGATTATATGCTCCTCTTACATCTATTTTGTGTAGATCTTAGCTTGATTTAATTGGTCAAAAAGTCTTGATATCAAAAGTAATGGATATCTATTTTTGATTGTGATCTTATTGAGCCCTCAATAGTCAATACACATTCACAGTGATCCATCTTTTTTTGTCACAAATAGAATTGGAGCTCCTGTTAGAAATTTAGAATGGCGTATGAAATTTTTGGCCAAATTCTTATCAATATTCGCCTTGAGTTTAGCCAACTTATCTTGTGATAAACTGTAGATTGGTCTAAATGGTGGCTGAATTCCTTCCTTGAGGTCGATTGAATAATTATATGGACAATACTCCAAAAGAATATTTATATTTTTTTTTTCAAAAACGTCCTGATAATCTGGATACTGGCTTGGAATGCCACTTAAAGTCTTTCTACCATCAGAAATGGGTGTGGCATAAATAGCAAAAGTTGATCCTTCTTTTGTTGCATGTATAAAAGCTTTTGCACCTATAAGTACGGGTTTTACTATACTAGACTTATAGCTTTTTACTTGATTGACAAGATGTTTAATAAAGTTCTGAGAAAAATCAAATCTACAAGAATTCTAATCTATTTGAGGGTTATATTTTTTTAGCTATGATAATCCTAAAATAACTAGATTAGATAGAGATTTAATTATGTTAAAGGTTACGTAGCTATTATGACCATCTATTGTTATTTTTATAGGATGGATTTCATAAGTGACATCTCTAGAAGACAATGGATGATCATCTATGATTTTTATATGTACAGGATTATTTTTTTGTATTAAAGATATTTTACGATACTTAACAAATTGTTCATCTAGAAAGCATGCCGAGGCTCTTGAATCTAATAAGGCAGAGGCTCTGTAGTTTTTTGGTCCTAAATATATATCTATTATAAAACAAAAAGAGGATTCTAAGGAGAGAATAGGACCTTCACTAGGAATTGTACAAGGTTCTAGCTGCACGGTTCCTATTATAGCTGGACAAATTTATTTTCCGACATGTTGTCTTCTTTGACAACCGTTGATGTATTACGTGTTGTCTTGTTCGGAAATATACCAGGCACGTGGCTGTAGAAGGTAAAGTAATGTTTGCAAATAATCAAGAAATCCTAATAGGTTTCACCCATATATGAAGAATATAATTCAAACTTCAATTCAAAAGTGTTTAAAAAAACTCTTCTTAATAACATCAACCATACATATACCCCAATAGCCTTGTTTCTTTTATAATTAAGCAATTTTTATTTTTCTTTGCAAGCCCTAATCCTAATCAGTGAGATTTGACAAGCTATAACTTTTAATTTGACCGTCCACTTAGTGTGAAATTTAGCATGCAAATGCTAGTATAAGCCTTTTACATGCTTAGAGAAATTCAGCCCAATCCAACATACAAATTGTAAGAAAATGCCCAAAAACCGCACTGATGATACTTACTGCCAACTTGAAAATTGATGACACTCTAGTGGTGATTACTCCTTCAACCATTAACTTTAGTCCAAACTTGGTATGTAGCTTGATTTCAAAGTCTTCTATGACCATGCAAAAATTTATATTGATCTAGTTTGTAGATCTTTAGTTATCATAGAAGCCCTACCCAACTCTAAACTGCCAACTTCCGACAACCTTTTGTATCAAAGCCCAAATATCTCCTGATTGCATCGTTAGATTAATACAAAATTTTGTACACACTTAGCACACCTAACAATCCAAATAATACCAAATTTTGAACTATAGATGCTATACAGATTGCATGAATCATTTAAGAATGCAAGCCATCATTGTCTAATATAAAATCCAAAACACCAATACAAACCTTGACTTTGAACAATGATTGCAAAATCATCCAAAATTCTATGGCAACAAGTTTAATGCCGCTAGAATAAACTTCAAGCTAGCCATTTAATCCAAAAACCCGATCTAAAAAAAACCCCTCTCTTGCCTTTAATGGTCGTTTTTGTCCCAAGAGGTCCGATTTTGACCATGTCTCATACCCGGTCTTTCCCCCTATATCAATTCAACTAATTCTAAGGATTTTTAAGTTAAATCCTATCTTCAACTTAATCCTAGTATCAACCATAATAACTATTTTTCTTTTCTATCCTATTTTAATTAACTTATGGCTTTTCAAAATCAATAATAGAGTTTGTATAGCCTAGAAGAAAACTTTAACAACTAACTTTTATCTGTTAGCTATTAAAACAAGAAAATAATCTAAGAGGCTTCCATAATCCTTTTTTTAAGTATCCTAAGTTCCTATTGAAGTAAGATAATCAAGTATTAAATATAAATTACTCTTATCTATATCTTTCACTATATAAATGTGCTGCAACATGACACCGTACTCCTCATTTTGTAGTTGTGTCATTTCTTCAGACAATATTGAGCAGTGTGCTTAGGTTCTCGACAATATAAACATAATCCTCCTTGACGATGCTAAATCTTTTCTTGTTGAGTAAGAGATTTAAAACATACCACATCAATTTGTATGTCTTTTACTTTTGAATGTACGTTTTGTGAGGACGTTGATATTGCCATTGAATAATAACGTTGAGGCTCTCTTATACAACTCTTGGATTGAAACTCAAAAAGTTGATTGTCACACTTCAGAGCAAAATCAATTACTTAACTCAATGTTTGAAGATCGGATAAATTGAGTATTAATTTTTTTATCTCATATTGTAATTTGTAGAAAAATTGGCTGATAAGTGCAACATCATACCACTTCATATCAATTGCTAGTTGTCAAAATTGTGAAGCGTATAATGACACTGATCGGTTGTCTTGTCGTAGGATACAAATCTTATTGGTGGCAATACGGATTGCATCATGTTTTCCATACATAGATCGAAATTCCACTAAAAATGCCTCCAAATTATCCAATATTAGATTATGTCGTTCAAAAAAAGATGAAAACCACAATAAAGCAGATCTCAAAAGTAATGTTCAAATAAACCTAACTTAAATTCTTTACATAGGATAATTTTGAGGTTGAAGTTCAATCACCAATTATACTTGATTGACAAATCCTTGAAACTTAGATCTTGTGCCATCAAACTTCTTAAGCAAACTAATTTTTGGTTCTCTAATGTTTGAACGATGTTCCATCATAAGTGAGGTAGTATGGTTTGGTGTAGATATTGACGTAGCTCCAATCATCTCTATATCTTCACTTCTTGCTAATCTTGTTGCTCCTTGTGGTGATAAACTGAGTTGATGCATTGTAAGCATTAGCTCTCTCATTTGTTCTTGCATTTGTGCCATTGTACTCTTCATTTCCACAAGTTGTGCTATGATAATATAATAGGAAAGAAGGTATCTATTCTCACATCAAGAAATATAAAATAATACACTTAAAAGAAAAAATTCTAGAAACAATATTAGTTTAGAAGTGGCTACTCCACAACTTCTAAAATGCTTATATCTTATCATGAGAAAGGGGTAATCCACTTTTAATCAAGAAAAGACAAAGCTCTGATACTGTATGTGTACTCTTGTCAATTTTTCAAGGACATGAACTAGAAAAAGATGTATAATCTAATGAAAATTGTATCAAAGAAAAGTCACAAAATAGAAATCAGAAAGTATTTATATTCAAAGGAAAACTAGAATGGCTATTGCCAAAGACTAGAAACATAAAGACTCTTGAAACTAGATTGGGATCAGGAAAGGAATTGACAAGAGTAAAGAAGGCTTTACTCTTGCCTCTATAAATATTATCTATCTAAGAGCTATGTGGCGGTATTCTATAGGACCTCATACATGTGTCTAATTTACAAGACACATGTCAAACTTATATGACAAGTTGTCCACAGGTGCGCCATGTGGCTAGCTTATTGACTAAGTTTTGAACCTATCAATCACCTATAGACATGTATAAAGGTGATTCCACATCTATAAAGCTTCTATGAAGCTTCTAAGAAGCTACTCTATCAGATATTATCAAATCAACTTATTTTATCTACTTCTATTGGTCTATATTATTTAGGTAATTATTGAAATAAATCTTATGTCCGTAACACAATGAATCCCAAGAGAAGCTCAAACTTATTACATATATAAGAAATCAAGAATATACTATACTAATAAAGTTATGTATTCTATTCTCCATTTTTAAATAATAGGTTCTACTGGTCCTCAAAGAAATCGTCTATGGTCTTAAGCTAATATTTTTATTATTTAAATAATCCATCTAAAGATCTGATTTTCATTACAGCCTTCAAAACATCCTCCAAATAAGATCTCAAGACTAAAAAGATTCACCTTTCTAAGCTCAAGCAATATTATTAAAGCTCAAGCATTAGAATTGAGACTTACATGGTTGAATCTTGCTCCTAATGGCTCCAATCAAAGTTGTACTTGGTGCTAAAATATATTGTCCTCTCTTTGCTCAATTGAAGGCTATGAAAATTGGACTTATTTATTTGAAGCTTACGTAGTAAGTGAATCTTTTTAGTCTTGTTCTCTCAATATTTGAAGGTTTAACATAGTGACTAACTTGTTCCTACCACTCTGTTCTATCTTGGAATAGACAATTACATACTGATGAAGGTTTTAATTTAACTCTCTCCTTCTTATGAGTATTCTTCGAATCCAATCTTCATTAAGAAGCTATCATCAAATATGTTTGGATTTGTAGAAATAGAATCGATGAAATTCTAATATCTTTTAAGGTACATTAACAAGATTTGCAACCGGTTCCCATGTGCATTCATTAATGTCATATCCTGGCAAGTGAACAAGATATTTTAATTTATTCCATCTTTGTCATGAATCAAGTATCTTTTCAACCTTGTATTCTTCATGGTCTTCAATTTTGATACTAGGTGACAATTATTGTACCCTTCTCAAAATATGCAACTTTCTATAAGATTTTAAAAGAGAGACATGAAAAATTGGATGTACCTTTATAATAGATGGTAATTCTAAGCAATATGCCACTAGATTGATTTGCTTGTGGATTGAAATGGTCCCAACCTTTGATAGTCCAAATTATTGTATGGCCTCTTGGTCTTGATATTCCGTTGAAGAAGCCATATTTTATGTCCAATATAAAAAGCAGGCACTTAATTCCTAAATTTATCTATAGATGCTTTGTGAACATCTTGAGCTACTTATAATTGAAGCTTCAAGGTTGTTTGGTATTGCAATAGCTGCTTTGCAAATCCTTCAGTTATTGAATTGTTGTTTTTTGACATACTTCAGAGATCAAGCTTCAGATGATATCTATAGTTAGAATGAAAAAGTATTTGCAGAGTTGAAGCATAAATAATATTATTTTATATAGATTCTACTAATAGTAGATATAAGATCCAATTATTTTGTTAATAATTGATGCTACATTGTAAATACTATTCCAAAACTTGATTAACATATTTTATTTGGTCGTTAGTTTGAAGATAGAAAGTTGAAGAAAGTTTAATATCCACCTTTAATATTTGAAGAAGACATTTCCAGAACTTAGATTTAAACTAGGATCCTTGATCAGATACAATATCATCTAATAGGCTATGATATTGATAAATATTATTAAAAAAGAGCCTTGCCTTTTCTTCACTAGATACAATCTTTTTGCAAGAAATAAAATGAGCTATCTTTGTAAGTTAATCAACGACTACAAAGATGTTGTCTAATAAATTGAATGGCAATAGATCTGTAATGAAATCCATTGAGATAGAAGACCATAACCATCTTGAAACAAGCAAGGGTTGTAAGAGTCCCTAAGGGCAATGTCGAGGATTTTTGGACCTTAAATAAATGTTGCAAGAGAGCACAAAGTCTTTCACTGCCTTCCACATTTGAGGCCACCAAAATTTTTAAAAAATAAATTCTAAGGTCTTTTTAAATCCAAAGTGACCCGTAGTGGGAAAGTCATGGCAAGATTAAAGAATGCACAGTTGTATTAGTCCTTCTGGGATATACAAATGTTCTTTAAAGTATAGAAGGTCTTCCTCAAGTTTGAACTTATCAGTATTTTCTTTCAAGCAATGTTTAATATCAAAGGCCAAAGCATCATTAGTAGTTGCAGTATGTACCTCATTGACAAAATTAGAATTGATAGGTGCCGATGTAATACTAGCACAAAAGTAAAATTGCTCCAATTTCAACAAAGTTGTATATTATTAATGAAACACTATCTCTCCTATCCTTGGTACAAAATATGATCTCTTTAATAGAGCATCAAACAATCCTTGTTGCTTCTCAAAAATAATGAAGATATAGATATGGTTGGAGCTGCTTCAACATCTATACCAAGCCATATAATTTCTCATACATTGGAACATCATTCAAGCATCAGAGAATCAAAAATTGGTCTACTTGAGAAGTTTGATGGCACAAGATCCAAGTTTCAAGGATTCATCAACCAAGTCCAATTGGTGATTGAATTGCAACTGCAAAGTTTTCCAACTCCAAGATCATAAGTCAAATTTATTGGTGCATTACTTTCAAGTTCTGCCTTATCTTGGTTTTCATCTTTTTTGGAATGACGTGATCTTATATTGGATAATTTAGAAGCTTTCTTAACAAAATTTTGATCTATGTATAGAGAACTTGATGCAACTCGTGTTGCAACCAACAAGCTTCATATCCTACAACAAGGCAATCGATCAGTGACATTATATACTTCACAATTTCGACAACTAGCAATCGATATCAAGTAGGACGATGCTGCACTCATCAGTCAGTTTCTCTATAGATTACAATATGAAGTGAAGAAATTGATGTTGAACTTACCCAATCTTCAAACATTGAGTCAAGCAATAGACTTTGCGGTAAAGTGTGATAATCGGCTTTTCGAATTTAGATCTGAAAGTCGTACAAGAGAACCTTAGTGACATTATAATTCAGTGGCAACACCAATGACTTCTCAATATGTACCTTCAGAAGTCGAAGACATACAAATTGATGCTGTACGTTTCAAGCCGCTTACTGAACAAAAAAAGACTCGACGTCATCAAGAAGGATTATGCTTGTATTGTGGAGAACCTAAACACACTGCTCAAAATTGTCCAAAGAAACAATGCAACCACAAGATGAGGAGTACGACTGTCAAAGAAGACAATATGTCAGAAAACGAGTTTGTTGAGCTACAATAAGGACCGTGCGACTGGGATCTTGTATAATTTCTAATGAAGGTCCTATCTTCTCCTCACAACCATCTCCTTGTTTTATAATAGATGTGTATTTAGGACCTAATAATTACAAAGCCTCTGCTTTAATAGATTCGGGAGCCTCAGCTTGTTTTTTAGATGAAGAATTTGCTAAAAGACATAGAATACAAATAATACAAAAATCTAAACCCGTATACGTAGAAGTCATAGATGGTCGTCCTTTATCTTCTAGAGATATTACTTATGGAATACTTCCTCTAGATGTAGTAGTAAATGGCCATAATAGTTGCGTAATTTTCAACATAATTAGATCTCCCTCTATTCCAGTTATTCTAGGTCTATCATGGTTAGAAAAATACAACCCTCAAATAGATTGGATTTCTTGTACTTTGAACTTTTCTAAAAGTATAGCTAACAATATAGTTAATCAAGTAAGAAATCACAAGTCTAGCAGAATTAAATCTGCGTTTGTAGGTGCAAGAGCTTTCTTACACGCTGTAGAAGAAGGATCACCTTTTGTCATTTATGCTACACCTATTTCCAACGATGGAAAGACTTCAAGTAGCATTCCAAGTCAGTATCAAGATTATCAAGACATTTTTGAGAAAAAAAATGCAGATATTCTTCCGGAGCACTATCTATATGATTTTTCAATTGATCTTAAAGAAAGAACTCAACCACCATTTGGACCAATCTACAGTTTATCACAAGATGAATTGGCTGAACTCAAGGCGTATATTGACGAGAATTTGGCCAAGAATTTCATACGCCATTTTAAATCTCTAACAGAGAGACTCCCTTCTATTATGCTGAAGAAAGAAAAGATGGACCATTGCGGATGTGTGTTGACTATCAAGGACTCAACCAGATCACAATCAAGAACAGATATCCATTATCTCTGATATCAGAATTCCTTGACCAGTTGAATCAAGCTAGGATCTATATAAAAATAGATCTAAGAAGAATATACAATCTAGTACGCATCAAAGAAGGAGATGAATGGAAAACTGCATTTCAAATCATGTATAGGCATTTTGAATATAATGTCATGCTTTTTGGACTTACAAATACACCAGCTGCTTTTCAACATCTCATGAATGATGTTTTTTGTGAATTCCTAGACAATTTTGTCGTCTACTATCTAGATGATATTTTAATCTATTTTAAGAATGTAGATGAATATGAAATACATGTTCGTCAAGTATTATAAAAACTTAGAGATGCGGGATTGTATGCCAAGATGGAAAAGTGTGTATTTCATACTACTCAAGTTGATTTCTTAGGATACATCATTTCAAATGACGGTCTCATGATGGATCCTAAGAAAGTCCAAACAATCATGAATTGGAAGATTTCAAAGACGATAAGAGATGTCTAATATTTTTTGGGATTTGATAATTGTTATCGGATCTTCATCAAAGACTTACAAAAGGATTGGAGTTCCATTACACGTTTGGACATTAATAGAAGACAAATTCCAATGGAATCAAGAAGCGGAAGTAGCATTTGAAGTTTTGAAGACATCGTTTGTTTCTGCACCAATCTTGTATCGTGTAGATTTTTTCAAGGCATTTTTTATAGAAATAGACGCATCAGACTTTGCCTTGGGTGTGGTTTTGTCAAAATAGGAACAGATGGTAGCTTTTCATTCAAGAAAATTCTCAGCAGTCGAGGTTAATTATGAGATCCACGATAAAGAACTTCTTGCAATCGTGGATTCTTTTCAAGAATGGCGTCATTATCTAGAAGGCGCTTTGAGTCCAATCATCGTGTATACGGATCACAAGAACCTCAAATATTTCATGTCGACACGCATGTTGAATCATCGTCAAGCTCATTGGAATATGTCTTTATCAAGATTTGAATTCATTATCACTTATCGGCCAGAAAAACAACAAGGTTTGTCCGATGCCCTTTCTAGACATTCTTATTTTGCACCAAAAGAAAGAGATGCAGCTTTTGAGTAATAAAGAACAATTCTCTTGAAACTAGAGCAATTTTATCTTCGAGCAGTAAAATCAACATTGACTATTGATTCAACTTTTTTTAAGCAAATTCAGTCAAGTATGTCCTTAGACCCTCTTGTTCATGATATCAAGAATAATTCTTCCAAGTCTCATGATTCTTCTAAATTCGAATTCAAGAACAATCTACTATTTTTTGAAGGAGTCTATATGGAAGAAGAAAGCAGTTGTAACATGTCATGATTTTCAAAACTTTGGATACAATAAGACTTTGGAACTTATATTAAGAAATTTTTGGTGGCCTCAAATGTGGAAGGCAATCAAAGACTTTGTACAATCATGTGATATCTGCTCAAAATCAAAGTCTCCTCGTCATCGATCTTTTGGATTTCTTCAGCCATTACATATTCCAGAACAACCATGGTCTTCTCTTTCTATGGATTTCATCATAGATCTTCCAAGCTCAAGATCTTATGACTTTATATTTGTGATAGTAGATTGGTTCACCAAGATGGCACATTTTGTGCCATGCACAAAATCTATCACAGGTGAAAAAATAGCTTGGTATCATGGGTTACCTAAGGATATTATATCGGATAAGGAAATTCAATTTGTGTCAAGATTTTGGAGAATCCTTTTCAAGATCTTAAAAGTGGACATAAAGTTATCTTCAGCTTTTCATCCTCAAATTGATGGACATACAGAGCGCGTGAACCAAGTCTTGGAGCAATATTTAAGGTGTACCATCAACTACCAACAAGATGATTGGATAGCTCTTCTGCTATTGACAGAATTTACTTATAATAATACGATACATTCTTTTATACAACAAACATCTTTTTTCACCAATTATGGTTATCACCCATGACTTGATGCTTTTGACTTTTCAAAAGTTGATAATCTAACAGCAGAAGAATTGGCAAATCGTTTGTCAGAGCTACATGCAATAATGAAGGTGCAATTAAAAGAAGCTCAAGAACGACAAAAAAACAAATGTAGATGCGTATCGCAAGGAACAACCACAATTCAATGTGGAGGACAAGGTATAGTTACTTCGTCGCAATATGAAGAGTACTCGTCCTTGTGATAAGTTGGACTATCGTAGGCTTGGACCTTTTCCTATTTCTAAACAAATCAATCTAGTTGCATATCGATTATACCTACCAGAGTCTATGAAGATCTATCCTGTATTCCACGTGTCACTACTCAAGCCATACAAGACAATGGATATATAAGGAAGAAGACAAATACCACCGCCTCCTGTAGAAGTGGACATTAATGAAGAATTAGAGATTGAAGAGATTTTAGATTCAAGGCGGTGCCAAAATCGACTGGAATATCTTGTGCATTGGTGCGGATACTATATTAGTGAACGCACACGGGAGCCATCAAAGAATCTAACAAATGCATCAATAAAAGTTAATGCATTTCATCGATGACATCCATCAAAACTAAGATAAATACTCAAGAAAATCTTTGCTATAAAGCAATGGAGGTTCTATAGAGGTTTCATCCTACCTTGTATCATTGTTTGTCATTAGATTTATTTGTACTAAAGAGATGGAGGATCAACAACCAGCGAATTCAGCTCACGAGCCATCATTTGCTGATTTATCGGACGAGACATTATGACTATCACAACCTTCAAGACGACGGAATAGAGATGAAGATCCTCAAGAACGACATGTCCTTTCTTGAATTGATGGCAAAATACAACGTGTTTGGTATCATGACCTTGAAAGAGACTCCCGATGTTTGGTGATACTTTTAGAGGTAGGAACTACTCCTGATGGTGTTTATATTGTGTAGAATTATGAAAGCTCAACATGTCAAAGAAAGGTGGCCTCTGCTTTGGTGGAGTATCGATGTAAAAGGACTATCAACTCCTTCAAAAACAAAGATCAGAATAGCTAAGTACAATTTACGTAATTACTTCCTCAGAATCCTCTCCTTGTTTCCCTATGGATAAGATGTACACCTGGTTAGTAGCCTGTACTTATTAGATACGTATAATATGCAAACTTCATTCAAATATCTAATTTTCGTAAATGTATTATGACGTAAAAGGACATATAAGAGGTCCATAGAATACCGCCACGAGTTTTTAGTTAGATAGTATTTTGGCATTAGCCCTCTTCTTCTTATCAATATTTCTTTATATTATTTCAAGAGTCTCATGTTTATTTGATAGCATCCAATTTTCTTTGAATATACATACACTTATTCTCATTTGTCTTTTTTGATTACATGTATCTTTTTCTTGATAAGACATAAGCACGTAGAAATTGTGTAGTCCTTCTAAACTGAATACCTTTAAGGAAGTCCTTGAAGTTGGTACCTCTTCAATGAGATGCAAGTAATTGGCTTTTCTCCTTTCCATGAATGATTTATCAGAGTGGCGAATTGATAGTATTTGACTTAAGTTTAAGCTCTATCTTCTAAATAATGCATCAGTGTCTTCATGAGTCAAATACTTAAATCTACTAGTAGAGAAGGGAGAAATCCGAGGCACATATCTATATTAGCAAGCACTGCTTTAAAAAGAGGAGTTGTTGTAGCTCCTTCAAACAATCCCCAAGAGAAGTTTTTGGTGTTTTCTTGTCCCAAAGTCTTATGAGTTTGCAGTGTAATTTGAATTAGTTAGGTATCAAGACCATATGTGATAACGGACTCACCATTCTTGTGCAATCTTTTAGTTACAAAAACCATTGTAAAAGAATTGTTGCTTATTTTTATTGAAAATGTAGAACCTTCTGATTTCATTTTATTGAATGATGAAAGAACTCATTGGTTTGTTAAGAGTTCATACAGATTATACTATTAGAAATTGAAGGCTTTGAGAGTCTTTGTTGTTTAACTCATTTCTCAATTTGTATGTTGCAAATTTGAGTTTTTTTTTGCTTTTTGATCACATAGAAACTTCTTTTTTTCAATATTCTTTGATACACTACTTCTTAGAGATGGCTTCTAATGAGGGTGAAGGTTTGAAAGTGATTAAGAAGTTGCTAGTGGTAATTTGTGAAAGTGAAGTAAATGAGATCCAAAAGCTCATTTAGGCAAATCCCACTTTATCAACAAAACAACCTACTTAGAAGTTGGTTTCAATCTTTGTCTTTACTCCAATATTTCTTCTTTAAAATACAATTGTAGTAATTCTTCCTTATTAGATGTAGATCTTGAAACCATCTCTCCAACCACACCTCTTGATCTCCAAAAGCTCTTGTACAACTCCTCCAATCCTCAAAAGAGTGATAGTAGGTACAATTTGTACACCCCAACTTCAAGTACCTACTCCTCTGTCATAAAAATTCCAAATCCCTTGATTCTTATACCAAAATTATAGTACAAAAAACAAGCTTTCTAACCTCAGTCTTTGATTAAATGCCTTGGAAAGTTGCCAAAAGCTATTTGAAGGGCTTCTTAAAGCCATTGGCAATGGACAAACCAATAGGATGAAGAATTCAAAGACGTTCTCTTTGGATCATGTGCCCAAAATTTAAAGCAAAATCTACTTTTAGAATGAGTGGAAATCTATGTAATGGAGAGGTCTGGTTCCATTCAACATTGATATGCCATTCTAACATCTGAGTAGGAGCATGCCAATTGCTATAGGGCAGAAGAGATGGCTTGTACTATAATGCAATTGTTGTGTTATGGAGGGAGACTTGCTGCATTAAATGAAACCAATTATGACATGGCAATCGTCGATTGTAAGTCCATTTGAATATGAGGAAGGACTAGAATTTGTGAAGAGGTTGGGAGTGAGGACCATTAAGCCACCTTTACAACTTGAATGTGAAGGTATGCCTTGGTAATTTCATTTTCATTTCCAAGTAGAAAGAGCTTGATGCTTAGGTTCTTATAGAAGAGAGGTGCAATCTACTAACTATAGAAGTGACACTTAGAAATATGTATCTACTTGAGAGTGCAATTTTTGATCTTTAGTGGAGTGAGAAATTTCTTTGATATTTGAAGATCTATTGTTGTGGTTTTTAGTTTAAAATTTGATACACATTTGCTGAAGTTGATAGTTGGAGAAGTCTTTGTTGGAAAATTTTAAGCTGTGCTGAGTGAGGTTTTGGTTGATTTTTTTGAAGTCATTATTGAAACTTTTTAAATATATAGAAGACTTATATTTATATTTGTATGCAAAGTTTCACACCAAGTTGATAGTAAGATTAAAAGTTATAGCTTATTGAAGTTGACTAAATAAGATTAGGACTTATAAAGAAAAATCTTAGTTGCTTGATTGTGACAAGCAACAAAGCAATTGGAATTTTGTCAAGGATACAAACTAAAAGAGATGCATAAGTTAGTAAAAACTTTGTCAAAAGAAAATAATAAGATAGAAATATAGAAGTATGTATATTCAAGAAGAAATTGGAATGGTTATTGCCAAAGACTAGAAAATACATGAGACTCTTGAACTAGACTAGAAGCAAGAAAAGATGACAAGAGTGAAGAAGGCTTCACTCTTGTCTCTATTTATATTATCTATCTAAGAGCTACGTGGCAATATTCTATAAGACCTCCTATACGTGTTTAATTTACAAGACATGTATCAAACTTGTAAGATAAGTTTTCCACATGTGCGCCAAGTACTTGGCTTATTTCATAAGCTACCAACATGTACAATATATGGCTAGCTTGTTCTACAAGCTATCAATATGTGCAATATGTGACTAATTAGTTGGCCAAGTTTCTAACCTACTAATCACCTATAGACATGTATAAAGGTGATTCCGTATCTATGACGTTTCTAAAAAGCTACTTTCTAAGATATTATCAAATTAATTTATTTTACCTACTTCTATTAATCTATATTAATTAGATAATTATTGGAGTCAATCTTATGTCCATGACATTATCTCCCCTTCTAAGGACGATTTCCACAAGGAGCGGTGATTATATATTGAAGAAGTCCAAGATACGTCGAATTATACTTACCAAGTATTTTGATCTTTGTTCTCTTTGAAGATAGTTAATAGGTGTCACAGACACAGAATATAGACTAGAAGTCTAAACAAGTAGTTTAAGAAGAACTGACAAGAACTGGATTCATCAGATGAGTACAAAAACAACACCAGAGAGGTGAGCTAGAGCCTCCATAGATATGAGGTTTGACTGAAGAACTCCTCACCGATTCCAATATATATTCTACCTAGAAGCTTCTTGCCACTTTCCACCAACTAGAGAGCGCTCAAGTAACTTCCACTAACTAGAAAGCTTCGCGAGCTACTTACCAACGGCGGCTTTTATGAAGCTTATCAGTACGATGCTTCACCAACTTGGAAGATGCTAGAAGGTCTTGGAGAGTTCTAGGATCCTTCTAGAATATTCTAGAAGATTCTAACAAGTATGTCCTTGACATCACCTCCTCCTCTAGCTTCGAGGTCTTTGAGAAGCCATTTGAGATGTATACTCACAAACGTAGGAAATCAAAAATTTGTCGCATAGTCTCTGCAATATATTCTAGCTGTCGTTCACAAGGTAGATGATTCATAGGCCCTTGTAGCCACAGATAATGACCAATCTAGTATCTTTTCCACCTCATATTCTTCATTGTTTTCAATTTTTATATTAGGTGGCGGACATTGCACTCTTCTAGGAAAAGACGATTCCCAATAAGGCTCTAATAGAAAAACATAAAAGACAGTGTGTACCTTCATAGTAGCTGATGACTCTAGGTAGTATGCCACAGGATTGATCTGCTTCTGGATAACAAATGGTCCCAATCTCCGGTAGTCCAACTTATCATATGGCCGCTTGGTCTTGATATTCCGTCGAAGCAGCCATATTTTATCTCCAATTTTGAAATTAGGTGTCTGATTTCAAAATTTATCCACGGATGCTTTGTAAGAATCTTAGGCAATTTGCAATTGAAGCTTCAATGTGGTTTGAAGCTCCGATAGCAACTTCACCAATCCTTCAGCTGCTGGATTATTATTCGTTGATGGACTCAATAGATCAAGCTTCGGATAGTATCCATAATTGGAAAAGAATGGTATTTTTTGAGTCGACCCATGAAGGGTGTTATTATATGCAAACTCGGCTAGCGGTAGATATGCAGTCCAATCATCTTGCTGATAGTTGATGTTGCATCGTAAATATTGTTCCAAAACTTGATTCACTCGTTCCGTTTGGCCGTCAGTTTGAGAATGGAATGTCGATGAAAGCTTGATATCCACCTTCAATATTTTAAAAAAAGATCTCCAAAACTTTGATACAAATTGGGTTCCTCGATCCGACACGATATCATCTGGTAGACCATGATATCGATACACATTATCAAGGAAGAGCCTTGCTGTGTCTTTGCTTGACGATGTCTTCTTATAAGGGATAAAATGTGCCATCTTCGTAAGTCAATCCACCACAACAAAGATGCTGTCAAATGAATTGGATGGCGACAGATCTGTAATAAAGTCGATGGAAACTGAAGACCATGGACGACACGGAATAGGCAATGGTTGTAGAAGTCTATAAGGGCGATGTCGAGGGTTCTTAGATCATGAACAAATGTCATAAGAGAGGACAAAATCTTTCACATCCTTCCACATTTGAGGCTATTAGAAATCTCAGGAAATGAGTTCCAAGGTCTTTTTGAATCCGAAATGTCCCACAGTTGAAAAATCATGACGAGATTGAAGGAGACGAAGTCATACTGGCCCTTTTGGGATATACAACTGCTTCTCAAAGTATAAAAGATCTCCTTCAACCTTGAACTTGTCATCATTGATACACTACTTGATATCAAGGACTATTGAATCTTCAATGGTCGTAGTACATACATGGTTGAGAAAGTCGGCATCAATTGACACAACAGTAGCACAAATCTTGAATTGCTCTGGCTTTAATAATATCGTACACTATTGATCAAGCGCTGCTTTTCCAACCTTCGGCGCAAGATATGATCTTCTTGATAAGGCATTGCATAGTCCTTGCTGCTTTCCAGGTCGATAAGTAATAATAAAGTCAAACCTAGATAGCGACATATTCCATCGAGCTTGACGATAGTTTAAAATCTGAGCTGTATAATGGTGGCATCAGATTTCGTTGTGACCGTATATACGCGGTGTCGCATCAGAATTGCTTACAAGATAAAAATCCACTCAAAATGTTTAATATAAGCTTATATAGATTTAGATATGTGTTAGAATGGTTAGCAAAAATAAATCAAAGGACTATTATAGAAGAAACTTATTTTATTTTTATCCTTGAAGATCAGTATTTAAAAAATATAAGATCTAAATGATTAGTATGAAGCCATGAGAGAAGGTGGGAGCCTAAGGATGAAAATTTAAGCTAGTAGGAGGCTAATTGGAAGGGATGAAATCAAGGCATGGTCGGATGAAGGCAAGGAATAGAGAACTTCATCCCTATTGGTTGAATACCATGCCTAATGGGCTTTTAGGAGGCTGCCCACGACCTTAACAAGGGTTTCGGAGACTCATAAGGAGGATGGCAATTTAGAGGTAGGGCTAGGTAAATTTTAGGATTTTGGGCAATAGTTTGAGAGGAAATTTTAGGCGATTTGGAGTTAGGGTGAAGAAGTTATACTTGTTCAAAGTTAGAGAGAGTGGATTTTAGGAGCAGATACTGTCACTTTTGGGATTTCGCGGAGTTGTACGGAGGCTAATGGAGATCGGACGGTGCTGGCTTAGCAGATTTACAGATTCACGTTCCACATGAAGGAATTTTAAGTTTTGAGTTTAGACGAAGGGGAGAGTGGCGAAGAGTTGAAGACAAGCGCATCCAATTCCAAGGCAGTAAATAGACCGTTTATTGATGGTGATGGGGTTTGGCGAGTATCTTAAGTTTTTGACGAATTTTGTCTAAAATTACCGCAAAAGGTGTATTGGTGCTAAGAAGCTTATAAGACCAAAGTTTCAGTAGCATTTGGACTTTTAGATCAGATATAAAGAATTTAGTACACGGGTGTTTATAAATAAGGGGTCGAAGCTATTGCTAGGGTTTTGAAAACATCTAAAGATCAATAAAGAATCAATGCTTAAAATTTGTGGTGGTAGTTTTTAAGAATATATCAGTACTTCTTATAAATTTGGAGAAGCTGGACGGTTGGACTAAGTTAAGGGGTTATTTGAAGTTTGAGAAAAAATTCTTCACGGAGAAAGAGAATGAGGGTTTATATTTGTTATGTTTTGAGGATTTGAGGAAATTAGGGGCTTGTGTATTGGGTGTAATAGCCTCTATGGGGGATCTCTTTTATATAAAAAATTGGGGGTTTTTATTATACTTGAATCTTGCTTTGAGTAATTAGTGGCGCCCAAATAGCTTTGAGGCGCAGATTTCTTCACCTCGGTTGTAATCTATCACCGGATGCTACTTCTTCGAGGAAGTGACGCCACTCTTGGAAAGAATCCACTATAGCAAGGAATTCCTCTCCTAAAGCTAGTATCGGTCCAAATAGAAAGCCTTTGCAAAGTTTGGATGTATCAAGATTGGAGCTGTAGTAAATGCCGTTTTAAGATTTTGAATTGCTTTTTCTGCTAGAGGTCCCCATTCGAGTTTATTCTTACATATTAATCAAGTGAGTGGAACAGCAATTTGAGAATAATTCTTGATAAAGATCTGATAGAAGTTAGCAAAGCTGAGAAAATATTGTACATCCATAACCGTCTTTGGAACTTTTCAGGACACAATTGCTTCCACCTTCTTGGGATCCATCTTTAAGCCTTCCGTAGTTGCAATGAATCCTAAAAACTCCATCTCAGTTTGGTGAAATAAGCACTTCTCCAACTTGGCGTAGAGTCCTTACTCGCGTAGTTTTTTGAGTACCAAACGAACGTACTTTTTATGCTCTTCTTTGTTCTCAAAAAATATCAAGATATCATATAGATAGATGACAACAAAATCGTCTAGATATTCTCAAAAAATATCGTTCATCATGTGTTGAAAGATTGTCGGAGCATTGGTAAGACCAAATGGCATGACATTATACTCAAAATGACCATATCTTGTACAAAAAATTGTCTTCCATTCGTCTCTTTCTTTAATTTGCACAAGATTGTAAGCTCCCCTTAAATCAATCTTTGTAAAGATCTTTGCACGTCCAAGTTATTCCAGAAGACTAAAGATCAAAAGTAATAGATAGCGATTCTTCTTTGTCACCTTGTTGAGACCTTGATAGTCCATGCACATCTGTAGCAAGCCATCCTTCTTCTTTATAAAAAAGATTGGTGCTCCAGCTAGCGACTTTGAATGACAAATGAAGTTCTTGGCTAGATTCTTGTCAATATATTTCCGCAACTCAACCAAATCCGTCTGCGATAGATTGTAGATTGGGCCAAAATGCGGTTGTGCTCTTTCTATATCGATTTTCTGATAGCATGTCAGCATTCTTCTTTTGGAACACGTCTTGAAAATCCTTGTATTGTTCCGATATTCCTGTTGTTGAAATCTGCTCTCTACCAATTGGAGCCGCATAAATGATCAATGGTGTGCCTTCCTTGCACAACCTTATAAATGTTCTTGCTCCAATGAACAAGGATTTTTTGGTTTGGGGTCTTCTTCCAGGCTTGTCCTCAGGTTATTCTATGAAAAATGTTATCTTGCGCAACCTCCAATCTATGGATGGATTATATTTTTCCAATCAAGAAAGACTAAGAATAACAAGATTTGACGGGGTGCTAATAATGTTAAAAATAATATAACTACTAAGGTCTTTAAGGGTCATTCTATAGGTTCTGATTTATGAATGACACTACCAGATAATAAAGGTTGTCCATCTATTATTTCTACGTAAACAGGTTTGAATTTCTGTACTAGGGGAATTTTATGACACTTAGCAAATTCTTGATCTAAGAAACAAGGAGATGCTCTTGAATTTAATAAGGCTAAGGTTTTTAGTTTTTGAGGACCAAAAGACAAAGGAATTACAAAACAATGGGAAGGTTGAGTAAAAAGAGAGGAACCTGGTTTTGATTTGTCCAGCCGTACGGTTCCTATTGTGGCTGGGCATCCTCGTTTTCTTGAACAAACGCACCTCTATTCTTGATGCTGCATCCATTTTGCTTCTTAGGACAGCTTTCAGCTCTATGGCCTTCTCTACCGCAATAAAAACACAAACCTTTCTATATTAATCGGCTTTTTTCTCGGGAGAAGGGACCACACGACTACATCAACTGTGACGCCTTCTATCTCCGGATGCGACCCAGGCCATCACGATATAATTCGCGACAACCAAGATATTGTCCTGAAATACGGCCTTGGCACGCCGAATAGGCTGCTATCGCACCGTAGTTTCGGCTATTGGCTTTCTGCTTGAGCATTTCCGCGATCGCTAAGAGAGCAACAACAAATCCTTCACATTGTCCTCGTAATCTGTACCTCACTCTCCCTCATCAACGCTTCTTTCATTTGTACTTCGACCCTCAATAATCATCAAATTTGACGCATAGACTAACGCAGTTTTGAAGTCCTTTGTCATAGCTGCATCAAATTCTTTTATCAGAGTCTAATCGAGCCATTACGCTTCGCCGCTTAAACAAGCCCGCAAATGATTCCAAAAAAGCCTCAAAGTTGTTCAAAATCGGTGATCTTTTTTCAAATAGAGGATCAAACCACGATAGAGCTTGTCTCATAAGCAAAGTTCCAACCAATCCAACACGTGATTCCTTCGTTGGATAACGTTTGGATTGTAGAGCTGTTATTAATTTGATTTGATTGACAAAACCTCAAAACTTGGAGCGTGTGTCATCAAACTTGTCTGGAAGGCTAATTCGAGGTTCTTTTCATTGTGGAAGGAATGGTTCTCGTTGAACCACAGGTAAAGTTGTTTCTTCTGGTGTAGAAGCTTGAGGTTGATGAAGCCTAGATTATGCTATTTTGGATGCTCCATCATTATGAAGTCTTACAAAGACTCCTTCCATCACCGTAGTTCTCTGTGATAACGTAGCAAGAGCATTCATAATGGCACTCATCTTGGACTCTAAACTTTCATTCATATTAATGTTTTGACCTCCAACCATTCTAAGAAAAAGAAAGTAATTGTTTCTACAAGGAGGAAATATTGATTTAGAAGAGGATACTCCGCAACCTCTAAAATACCTTAAGACCTCCAAGAAGAGGGGTAATCCATTCTCTCCAAGAAGAATAAGACTCCAATATTATAACAAAAACGATATCAGTTTACAGGATGGTAATCCGCAACCTCTAAAACACTAGTGTATCTTCAAGAAGAGGGATAATCCACACTCCAACAAGAAAGAACTAGCTCTGATATCTAAGATGAGAGTAGTCTCGACAAACTGTCACGGACACAGAATATAGATTGGAAGTCTAAATAAGAAGTTCAAGAAGAATTGACAAGAACTGGATTCATCAGATGAATACAAAAACAACACCAGAGAGGTGAGCTAGAGCTCTAAGAGATGTGTTGTCAAGATTGAAGAACTCTTCAGCCTCGACTCCAATATATACTCCTACCTAGGAAGCTTCTCAAGCAGCTTCCACCAACTAGGGAGCTTCTCAAGCAACTTCTACCAACTAGGAAGCTTTTCAAGCAGCTTTCACCAACTAGGAAGCTTCTCAAGCAACTTTTACTAAGTAGGAAGCTTCTTAAGTAGCTTCTATCAACTAGGAAGCTTCTCTACCAACTTGGAAGATGTTAGAAGGTCTTAGAGAGTTCTAGGATCTTTTTAGAATATTCTAAAAAATTCTAACAAGTATGTCCTTGATAATAGGTCCATTCAGCCATTAATAGTGTCCTATATTAGGACAAGAGGACCACTCTGTTATTTAATCATTCTTGAGGCTTTCATAACTTCCTTCAAAAAAAATATTTGGAACACTATCAAGAGTAGTTCATATCTTTAAAAGCATCATTAAATATCGGGAGTCTCTTCCAAGGTCATGATATCAAACATTTTGTATTTTGCCATCAATCTGAGAAAGGACATGTCGTTCTTGAGAATTTTCATCTCTATTCCATCATCTTGAAGATTATAATAGTCTTAATGTCTCATCCAGTAAATTAACAAATGATGGCTCTTGAGCTGAATTCGCTGGTTGTTGATCTTCTATCTCTTTAGCACAAACAAATCTAAGAAAATAATAAATAATAATACAAGGTAGGATGAAACCTCTATAGAACCTACTTTGCTTTATAGCAAATATTTTCTTGATTATTTATCTTGATTTTGACGGATGTCGTCAATAAAAATGCATTGATTTTTATTGATGAATTTACTAGATTCTTAGATGGCTCCCATGTGCATTCACTAATATTATATCCGTACCAATGCACAAGATATTCCAGTCGATTTCAGCACCACCTTGAATCTAAAATCTCTTTGACCTTGAATTCTTCATTGTTGTCCACTTCTATAGTAGGCGGTGGCATTTATCTTCTTTCTTGTATATCCGTTGTCTTGTATGGCTCAAGTAATAACATATCGAATACAAGATGGATCTTTATAGATTTTGGTAGGCATAATCGATAAGCAATTGGATTGATTTGTTCACAAATCGAAAAAAATTCAAGCCTATAATAATCCAGCTTGTCACAAGGACGGATAGTCTTGATATTATGCCAAAGTAATCATACTTTATTGCTTACATAGAATTGAGGTTGTTCCTTGCGATAGACATCTGCATTAATTTTTTGTCATTCTTGAGCTTTCTTTAGTTGTGCCTTCATTGTTGCATGTAGCTTTGACAAACAATTTGTCAAATCTTCCATTGCAAGATTATCAACTTTTAAAAAGTCAAAAGTATCAAGTAATGGATGATAACTATAATTTATAAAAATAGAGTTTGTCGAGTAAAAGAATGTATCAAATTATTATAAACAAACTCTACCAATGGCAAAAGAATTGTCCAATCATCTTGATAGTAGTTGATGGTACATCTTAAATATTGCTCTAAAATTTGATTTATTCGTTCCGTTTGTCCATCAATTTGAAGGTGGAAAGTTGAGGATAATTTTATATCTACCTTCAATATTTAAAAAAGAGTCCTCCAAAACCTTGATATAAATTATGTTCCTCTGTTTGATATAATATCCCTTGATAGTCCATGATAGCAATAGATATTATCAAAGAAGAGTTTAGCTAATTCTTTATGTGTAATAGATTTTGTACATGGTATAAAATGTGCCATCTTGGTAAAACGATCTACAATCACAAATATAAAGTCATATGAACTTGATTTTAGAAGATTCCTGATAAAATCTATAAAAACAGAAGATCAAGGTTGTTCTGGTATATGTAATAGTTGGAGAAGTCTGTAAGGTCGGTGATGAGGAGTTTTTGATCTTAAACAAATGTCACATGATTCTACAAATTCTTTAACAGTCTTTTATATTTGAGGCTACAAAAAATCTCTTGATATTAGCTCCAAAGTCTTATTATATCCAAAATATCTTATCATAGGGAGGTTGTGACGAGCTTCTAGAGCATGTAGTCATGTTGTGCCTTCTAAAATATATAGGCATCTTTTGAAATAGAACAAATCATTCTTGAACTTGGAAGTATCAAGAGACTTAGATGAATTATTCTTAATCTTATAGATAAGAGGATCTAAAGACATATTAGACTAGATTTTCTTAACAAAAGTGGAATTAAGAATCAATATTGATTTCATTGTTTAAAGATGAAATTGCTTTGGCTTCAAGAGGATCGTTCTTTGTTGATCAAAAGCTGAATCTCCTTCTTTTGGTATAAGATAAGAATGTCTAGAAAGGGCATCGGATAGATCTTGTTGTTTTTTTGGCCGATACATGATAATAAATTTGAATCTTAACAAAGACATGCTCTATCAAGCCTTGCGATGATTCAATACGTGCGCAGATATAAAATATTCAAGGTTTTTATGATTTATATATATAGTGATTGGACTAGAAGCACCTTCCAGATAGTGACGCCATTCTTGAAAAGAATCTACAACTATGAGAAGTTTTTTATTATGAATTTTATAATGGATCTCTATTACTGAAAATTTCCTAGAATAGAAAGCTATTAAATGGAGTTTATCATCTTCTCCCATTTATGACAATATTATCTACAAAACAAAGTCTAAGGTGTCTGTTTCCATAAAAAATGCCTTGAAAAAGCTGACACGATATAAGATTGATGCAGAACTAAATATTATCTTCAAAGCCTTGAACAATGCTTTTGCTTCTTTATTTTACTCGAGTTTGTCTTTACAAGTTAACTGTATAAATAGAGCTACAATTTGAAAAAAGTTCTTCATGAAGATTTGATAGTAATTGGAAAATTTCAAAAAATATTGCACATCTCTTATTGTTTTTGGAATCTTCTAATCTATGACTGTTTGGACTTTCTTAGAATCCGTTTTGAGACCATCATTCAAAATGATGTATCTTAAGAAGTCAACTTGAGTAATATGAAATACACACTTTTTGATCTTGGCATATATTCTTGTATCTCTAAGTTTTTGTAACACATGCCGAACATGAAGTTCATATTTTTTTGTATTTTTAGAGCAGATTAAAATATTGCTAAATAGCAAATAATAAAGTCATCAAAAAACTCACAAAAAACGTCATTTATAAGATATTGAAAAGCAGTTGGTGCATTTGTAAGTCCAAAAAGTATGACATTATATTTGAAATATCCATACTTTATTTGAAATGCAATCTTTCATTCATCACCTTTTTTCATACGTACTAGATTATATTAAAAATTTCTCCGGCAAACTAATTTTTGATTCTTTGATCCTTGAATGGTGTTCAATTGTAAAAAAAATGGTATGGCCTAAAGCAGCTCGAATCATCTCTATATCTTCACTTCTTGCTAATCTTATTGCTCCTTATGGTGGTGCATTGCGAGTATTAATTCTCTCTTTTGCTCTTGTATTTGTGCTACTGCACTCTTCATTTCAACAAGCTTTGCCATGATATGATAATAGAAAAAAAAAAAAGGTATTTACTCTTACTACAAAATAAAACACTCAAGAACAAATGAAAAAATTCTAAGAATAGTATCAATTTAGAAGTGGATAATCCACTTTTAATCAAGAAGAGACAAAGCTTTGATATTGTAATTTGACTCTTGTCAATTTGTCAAGGACATAAATTAAAATAGATACATAAGTTAGTAAAAACTATGTCAAAAGAAAATAATAAGCTAGAAATATAGAAGTATGTATATTCAAGAAGAAATTGGAATGGCTATTGCCAAAGACTAGAAAATACATGAGATTCTTGAACTAGACTAGAAGCAAGAAAGGAGTTGACAAGAGTGAAGAAGGCTTCATTTTTATTTCTATTTATACTATCTATCTAAGAGTTACGTGGCAATATTCTATAGGACCTCCTACACGTGTCTAATTTGCAAGACACGTGTCAAACTTGTAATACAAGATTCCCACATGTGTGCCACGTACTTGGCTTATTCCGCAAGCTACCAACATATATGATACATGGCTAGCTTATTCCACAAGCTACTAATATGTACGACATGTGGTTAGCTTATTGACCAAGTTTTTAACCTACCAATCACCAATAGACATGTATAAAGGTGATTTGGTATCTATTAAGCTTTTAAGAAGCTTCTTTCTAAGATATTATCAAATTAGCTTATTTTACCTACTTCTATTAATCTATATTAATTAGATAGTTACTGGTGTAAATCTTATGTCTGTGATAGGTTTGTATGTAGATAAAGTTATCAAGAAGAATATTTTTAAGTACTTTGTATTGACTTAAGCACTCTCGTATTGATATTCAATCATATTCTTCTTATATGGACAAAACCTATTAAAAATTCTTGGGTATATGTGAACCACAACTTCACCCTTTACAACTAAGTGCCCGGCGCATTTCCAAATAGGAAAACATGTAATATGACAACGTCCGAGGAAAGCCCTTATATTTAGCAATACTAGAAAGTAAGATAGGTGGTGTCCACACAAGGTCCATAATTGACACGTCCTCTATTCTCGACAAGTCAAATTTACAAGTTTGAGATTGCCAAATAAATAATGATAGGTTAATGTTTCAAATTTAATAAGAGTAACTAGTTTTTATAAAAAAATTGTTGTTATTATAATACAAATTGACTTGATGAAAATATTGTTATATTTATCCTTGATTCAAGGATAACAACCAAGAAATTACCTTTTTTGGAAGCAAATATCTTGAGGAACTTCTTAGTAATAGGTTAGACAATAGTTGTTACGATCAATCAGGAATATCTTCAAGCCAAGGATACAAGTTACAATTCTTTGAGCTCTAATATGGAGGGAAACAAAGACAATGTTATCCTTAGCTTGAAGATAATATTAAGTAGATTTTATAATAGAGGAGTCAACTTGTCAAGAACTAATAATGTATGGATGATGACTGATGATTTGAAATTTCTATAGAAGACGAGTTTATAATCTAGTAAGATTATCCTCAACCATCAATGTCTCCTACGAGTAGAAGGAACATATAAAAAATTTGATGTTATTATAGTAGATTTGATCTGATGAAAACATAGTCACATTTATCCTTGAGTTGAAGATAATAAACAATAAACATATTGTTTATCAAAGCCATTCTGAGATTTTTAGAATAGGAGATATACATCCTATAAGCTCAGCACTTTGAATTTCATACGATGAGATCGGAAGCAATTGATTGAACTTGGCATGATTAATCCATCATCGCCATGTACAATACTAAATATGACTAATCTAAGGGTAGTCAATCCGATGGTCAATATCATTTGTTACTATGAAGTGAGTGTGGCTATTGTCGAACAACAACGAGTACTAAGATCATCAAAACTGACTTGGTGATGGAAGAGAATTTGTGCGCGGTTGAAAAAAATCACAGAAATACAAATCTACATACACTTAAATCCTAGCTCAATAGGAATCCTCATATGATGGTAGCATACAACTATAACAATGTAATCGTAGCCAATACCATCTACAAATGAAACTTCTCAATGCTTTCTACAAGCAATATTATAACTCAATAAAGAAGCACGACAAATAAAATAAAAATTCCAAGCAAATGGACTTAGGGTGGAGAGTGAGAAGTTGGACAAATGAAGCAAGAAGAAGAAAATTTGCTCTCAAAGAGGAATTGTGCCAGTTTGAGCAGGAAGCGGGTTGTTCAACAATTTACTTAAGCGGCAAGAACGCTATAGATGATGATTAAAACATCTCTTCTTTCCGTGGTATGGTGGATCATATAATTATGGCTTTTTCTTCAAGTGCCATAGTATAGACCTATTACAAAAAAAAATAAAAAAAAATAAAAAAATAAAAAAATAATAGAATATAGACAATCCTATATCAAGCATCAACAAAGAATAATAATATCAATGTATGAAATAGCTATAATTTTATAAGATTATTTCAAAAAAATGATTGATAATCTTCTTTTGAATGGATTTAATATATATGTGGGAACAAAAACATTCTATCCAAACTATAGATGAATGTGGCTTTATTAAATTTTATTATTGACTACATATTTGTTAAATTGAGACAAAATAGAATTTTTGAGATTTAAATGGGTATAAATGTTGATTTCTAGAAAATTCTAGTTGTTAGAAGAGTAGAATATAAAGTACAAGAAAAGTTGTTGAAAGACAAGAATATGTAGTCAATAATAACAAGACAAGAAGAGTTTTTCATAACAATGAATAAGAAAATTTATCTTTGAATTAAAAATAATTGCCATAGAAGTGAGATAATAGTGAGATTCAAATGAGACTCTAAAAAGTCTCATTTCAATAAATAAAAACTATTATACATAAATATACTTATAAATAAATAAATGTATATATATATATATATATATATATGTATTTAAACATATATTTTATCCTTGGTTTCATAGAATCTAAGGTTAATATACCATTAAAAGAATCAATATTTATCCTCATATGGAGGATATATTGTACCACCTTTGGGGACATATGACAGCGGTCGAATTCATTATCCTCGACTCGAGGATGGCTAGCAAATAAAGTTCATAAAACTTATCCTCGAGTCGAGGATACACTAATCCACCATCCAAAATATATATGGCAGCATTCCTTATAATTGTCCTTGTTACAAGAAAAGCTGAAAAGTAAGGATGCTCAGACTTATTGTCGACTAGAGAATACATTAATACTAACCAATATGTATAAAGATCATTTGATTTCTTTTAGGATAGCCTGTAGTTATCCTCGTGTCGAGGATATTCTATCACCTAAAGGAATATTTCGCAGCGGTCTAAATAATTATCCTCGACTCAAGAACGGCTTGCAAATATAGTTGGTAAAAATTATCCTCGAGCCGATGATACAGTAGTCCACTATCCCCGAGATCGTCCTCTGCTGAGACGTATGAGAGAGTTTTATCCTCGAGTCGAGGATAACTGTTAACCTGTGCCTACGAATTCTAATCTCAGAGTGCGTACTTATCTTGAACACACATAGCTGAACTACATAAATTTCTGTGTCTTGCTGAATCTGTATGAATAATCATCCCATCTTTGATTGCTGCAGATGGCTTCATACGCGATGGATTCGGAAGACAACTACGACTACTCCGCAACCAATTTCTTCCTCGAGAAATTTGTAAATCCCATGGCCGCTGAGCCATTCATTGAGGACGTTGTCGGAAATTATGGACAACTGTGGATGTTCCGAACCTGCGTGAAGAGCTGGTCCCTCTCAAGATCCGGGAAGTATGTGCAAATAATGCACAGAATATGTGCACCTGAATAGAAATGAGAGGGTCACATTTGTGGAGCATCAACGCAGGGAATACATTGTGCTAGGCGTCCAGGCGTTTGATGAAGCTGGAAATGATCTGCCTCATTTCCACTCAGTAGTTGTGAAAGTGGGAGCCAGTAGTGCGATGTTCGATTTTCAGGAATTGCTCGATGGTTTGACAAGAAACTCGTTGGGTGCCCTGAAGGATGCTTTCCATGGACAAACGACGATGCAGAGAAAGTGAACAGGCGTCTCACGCGGATTCTGCAGCTGATGTCGACGTTTGAAGCCAGGCCTGTTCCAGTTGCTCCCACTCCTGTCCGCCGTCCTCAAACGACGCGCGCAGGTGCCGGAACACGGACGACTTCAGGGACAACTACGCCTAGGAGTCAAAGTCGTGCTCCTTCAAGGCCCCAGTCAAGTGCCCCAGGAACAGCCGCAGGGCCACCAGCAAAGAAACGTAATTCGAGTGACGAGGGAAGCTCGACGTCAACGGTGACAAGGGCTGCAACGCCAGGGGGGTCACGAGCGAATCCTGGACTAGACTTCCAGAAAATCACTGATGCGCAGCGGGAGTTTTGGGATGAGTGCAGAGGCTGCTTCCCATTTGAAATAACGACCCATTCAGTAAAAATTGGGCAGTGCGTCCTGGCAAAATCCCAGTTTGTGATTCGGGGCCTATAAGAGGATATCGTGAGGAGCACCATGGATTTCCTTGTGCAGCTTGGCGAGGTGAACCAGCGTCAAAAGATCTGCGTGTGTCCCGTTGATGACGATGGAGAGCCGACGAGGAGGAAGCCCGACACTTGAGAAGAAATCAAGGACGGGAAGTTCATGCTCATCAACGGGCAACATAGCGTGATCGCATCGCAGAGACTGCAGGCGATTGTTGAGTGCGGAGAGGACCGGAAAAAAGCTCTTCAAGAATGGGATGCGTATGTTGTCTGGACTAGAGATCCTCTCAAGCTCCAGAGGATTTCCAAGTTTTACAATGATACCAACCATCTCGATCATGAGCAACCAACTAGGAGCAACCAGATTTCAAGTTGTCGGAGGATCTGGCTAAATTCTGGAAGGCCTAGCTACCAACAGAGAGAGGGGGCAACGCGGGGCAACGGCGCTGTTTTCGACGTTGCTAAGTACACGGTAGGTTGTTGTCGTGTATGTTATCCTCGTGTGGAGGATATAATTCATTTGGGAATCGTTCATGACATTCTTTGTTCTCACGCTGCCACTCTTCTATCCTCGGCTCGAGGATAGATGTTCGAATTGAAGATAATCCTTATGCATTTTGGTGATGATTATGATTTTATGTATCTAATGATTCTCGTTCCTGTTTTTGCAGTTATTCGGAAAGCTCATTGTGACACGCTTCCAAAACATTGATCCCACCAAGGAGGGTAAGCAGGTGCAGAAGACATCCGATATCACTAATGAAATCAAGGTGATAACGCTTCCGGATGACATCTTCCAGTTATGGGAATCCTTCGTGGAGAAGCTGTCCAAGGGTGATCTTGTGAACCCTGATACTCTTAAACCTTACAAAGAGGTCAGAGGTTTCAAAGCCCCAAAAATCCACCGGGAGTTCTTCAAGAGGCTCGGCCATCTCACCGATAAGGATTTGAAGGACCTCTTCACCTACTTGATCGGGAGCAGTCGGCCATACCCGTACCCGAAATTGACTTTCTGTCGAACAAACGTCGTGCACGGGTCCTGCTACCACTATGAAGACTGGGCGGAACGCAGGAAGAAGAAGCTCATTGCCATGCAGGAGCTGTTGGCGATTGACCCGACGTTGAGATTCTTGAAGGGGGACGGGTCAATTGACGAGGAGGTATGGAGACAGTGGAAGTCGGTGCATCGCATCTCCTCTGCAACGTACAATATGCTTCTCTGCAGGCCGGACAAGGAGTTCTTCTCCATGAGACTTACAAACCAGGGGAAGCTCAAGCGCTCGGCTGATTTGGTGGATAAGTTTCCCAATGTCTCGTCGTTCTTCCGAAAGTTCTTGCATGTGAAGAACAACTTTACCGCCCGCAATGGTTCCGCAAAGCTTCGGAACTTCGATGCGGAGAGCATGGAATTCTGTCCGACCTGGGTGTCAAGGCCTGGCGAGAAGGTGTGGTCTCTCGGACTCCTGGACCTTCGAACTGTTCCAGGTTGGATGGGAAAGGATGATTCAGTGGAGACTCCTTACTTCTCATCGTTTCTGAGTAAGCTTCAGACGCTGCAATCTGCCCCGACCATGTCTTCTCCTGCGGTTTGGGTGTGGATAACCTCGAATGAGGATCGACACAAGCAAGCACTCCATTACGGAGAGAAGCACATGCCGGAGTATCAATTGAAGTCCTCCTCATATTTGCCCTAGCCGAACGAGCGCCTGAATTATGGGGCATCGAGGGAGAAGTCGACTTTGGTATACCTTCTTTTCCTTATTAAGAAGGACAATCCTCAGGCGACTTCACTGCAGGAGAAGGTCAAGCCTCAGTACTCTACCATTGAGACATCGTACTACACGGAGAAGTACAAGTACTTGGAGGCTTGCTACGCACTGAAAGGGACGGAATTGCGGATGGAGTTCTATTTGGAACTTGTGAAAACATTCTGCAAACCCAAGGGGAGGATATTCGGGGAGTACTGTGGTTCGAAGTTTATGCTCGCAAATCTTGTAAGTGGCCTGTTTAGCATTAGTTATGATTGTCTCATTCCCAATTATATCCTCGGGTCGAGGATAGAGTTGGGATGCAAGTCGATTTTCAAATTATGATTGTTCTTGGAATCGAATTGAGTAGCTGAAATGAAAGTAAGTGGAATACCTGCATTTCCGTTTTCTGGAATTCTGAGTTGGAAGTGTTTTGAATACCTGCAGATGTATGGAGCGTCATTCTATGGGCTTGTCGACAAGCAATTGCTCGAATTGTATGATCAAACTGGCCAGGAGCACGCGCTGTTAGGTATGAACGACTTCATACACGAGAATTGCGCATACTCTGGGCCAGTTCGAAGACAGAGCTCGGCGTCCGCTGGGATTGCTGCACCCTCAGATCCCAGTGGAAGCACTCATGCTTCTCGGTCGTTTGCTCGAAGCGGTGGTACCTCAGTCCCAGGTCTCCGTACCTCGACCGATGACGTTCATCCTCCCCAATCTGTCGCGGGTTTTTTCCAACTGGGCTCTAGCACTTCGGCGCAGCTTGATTCATACATGCGCGACTCAGTAGAGAGCGCCTCCACTGTCAATGTACCTGTCGAAGGTAGCCCGGGTGGACAATCGTCTCGTTGCGCACCTATCGATGTGTCAGGTGCGCAGAGCGACGCATCAGCCAATGATGATGTTGTCCTGGATGAGTTGGATCCTTACCGGAGCAATGAAGGTGGGACCTTCTCAGCAATCATTGCCCAATGGAGTAGTCCTGCTTGCGTTCCTTCAGAAGCTAGGATTGTATCCTTGCCTCGACTATCCCAGGGCCAGGGGGTCGGCCAGTCAGAGAGTGATCAGCCAGTGCACCAGACTGCTGACACTAGGGTTCCTGGTACGGGTACTCGGACAGTGGAGACATCCTTCACCCAGACGAAAGGTCTTGTTTCTTTTATAGGAGAGGCCTTCATCTTGGTTTTGATGGATGTCGTTGATGAAAGGTCTCCACCTTCCTTGGAGCATTTGCAAGATTCTTTGCCGGTTCCCATGTGCACTCACTAATATTGTATCCGCGCCAATGAATAAGATATTTTAACCTGTTTCGGCGCCGCCTCGAATCTAAGACTTCTTCCACCTAAAATTCTTCATTGTTATCCACTTTTATATGAGGCGGTGGCATTTGTTTTTTTCCTTGTATATTTGTTGTCTTATATGGCTCAAGTAGAGACACGTGGAATACAGGATGAATCTTCATAGACTCCGGTAGCTTTAATTGATAAGCGACTGGATTGACTTGTTCACAAATTGAGAATGGTCCAAGCCTCCGATAGTCCATCTTATCATAAGGACGAACAGTCTTGATATTTCGACAAAGTAGCCATATCTTATCACCGACATAGAATTGAGGTTGTTGCTTGCGATAGACATCTGTATTGATCTTTTGTCGTTCCTGAGCTTCTTTTAATCGCACCTTCATTGTTGCATGTAGCTCTGCCAATTGATTTGCCAAATCTTTTGCCGCAAGATTATCAACTTTTGAAAAGTCAAAAATATCAAGTCGTGGGTGATAACCATAATTGACAAAGAAAGGTATTTGTTGAGTAGAAGAATGTACCGAATTATTATAAGCAAACTCTGCCAATGGCAAAAGAGTTGTCCAATCGTCTTGATGGTAATTGATGGTACACCTCAAATATTGCTCCAAGACTTGGTTCACTCGTTCCGTTTGACCATCTGTTTGAGGATGGAAGGCTGAAGATAGTTTTATATCCACCTTCAATATCTTGAACAGGGTTCTCCAAAATTTGGATACAAATTGCGTTCCTCTATCTGATATAATATCCCTTGGCAATCCATGATGGCGATAGATGTTGTCAAGAAAGAGCTTAGCTGTTTCTTCACCTGTGATAGATTTTGTACATGGTACAAAGTGTGCCATCTTGGTGAACCGATCTACAATCACGAATATGGAATCATATGAACTTGAAATTGGTAGATCTGTGATAAAATCCATAGAGATAGAAGACCATGGTTGTTCTGGTATAGGTAGTGGTTGGAGAAGTCCGTAAGGTCGATGACGAGGGGTTTTTGATCTTGAACAGACATCGCATGATTGTACAAACTCCTTAACTGCCTTCCATATTTGAGGCCACCAAAAATCTCTTGATATTAGTTCGAGAGTCTTGTTGTACCCAAAATGTCTTGCTGCGGAAAAATTGTGACGAGTTTGAAGAGCACGTAGTCGTGCTTCGCCTTCTGGGATATACAAGCGTCCTTCAAAGTAAAATAAATTGTTCTTGAATTTGAACTTGGAAGTATCATGAGACTTAGATGAATTGTTCTTAATATCATGAACAAGAGGGTCTGAGGACATACTTGACTGGATTTTCTTGAGAAAATTCGAATCAACGATCAATGTTGATTTGATTGCTCGAAGATAAAATTGTTCTGGCTTCAAGAGGGTCGTTCTTTGTTGATCAAAAGCTGCATATCCTTCTTTTGGAGCAAGATAAGAACGTCTAGAAAGGGCATCAGACAAACCTTGTTGTTTTCCTAGCCTATACATGATAATGAACTCGAATCTTGACAAAGACATACTCCAACGAGCTTGACGACGATTTAAAACACGTGTTGACATGAAATACTCGAGATTCTTGTGATCCATATATACGGTGAGTGGATGGGAGGCGCCTTCTAGATAATGACGCCATTCTTGAAAAGAGTCCACGATTGCAAGAAGTTCTTTGTCGTGGATCTCATAATTAATCTCAACTGCTGAAAACTTTCTTGAATGAAAAGTTATTGGATGAAATTTCGTCTATTATTTATTATTGATACTGACGCACGTCTGAAATCTCATGCATCATTTACAGCAAGAATCGCTTTGAAAGAAAGTCGTGTAATCTAAAGATTGGTGTAAAGTAAAAATTGTCTTTAAGCCCCAGGCCGATGATTACGCTTCTTTACTCCTTTCGAGTTTGTCCTTACAAAAGTATCGATGGAACTCTGACGAAAAAGGATTAACTAATGAAGATCCAGATAATAATTGGCAAATCCCAAACTGTACATCTCTTCTTGTCATTGGAATTTTTTGGTCCGTAATTGTACGACTTTCTTAGATCCATCATTAGATCGTAGAAATGAAATATATACTTGAAAAATCGCCTTGAGTGAATGTGACTCTTCTTTTCTATCTTAGCGCAATCTCATCTCTAAGTTTTTGTAATACACAACAAACATAAAATTCATGTTCTTCTGCATTTTTAGAATAGATTAGAATGTCGTCTAAATAATAGACAACAAAATCATCAAGAAATTCACAAAAAACGTCATTCATAAGATGTTGAAGAGCAACTGGTGCATTTGTGAGTCCAAACGGCATGACATTATATTCAAAATGTCCATACCTAGTTCGAAATGCAGTCTTCCATTTGTCACCTTCTTTGATGCGGACCAAATTATATGCTCCTCGTAGATCTATTTTTGTATAGATCTTTACTTGGCTGAGTTGATCAAGAAGTCTTGAAATCAGAGGTAAAGGATACCTGTTCTTGATGATAATCTTATTAAGTCCTCGATAATCTACGCACATCCGTAAGGATCCATCTTTTTTCTTTACAAATAAGATAGGAGCTCCTGTTAGAGATTTCAAATGGCGTATGAAGTTCTTAGCCAAGTTCTCGTCAATATATTCCTTCAATGCAGTCAATTCGTTCTAGGATAAGCTATAGATTAGTCCAAATGGTGGTTGAGCTCCTGCTTGAAGGTCAATTGAGCAATCATAAGGTCGATGCTGTGAAAGAATATCTGCGTTTTTTCTTTTCAAAAACATCTTAAAAATCTTGATACTGGTTAGGAATATTACTTGTAGTCTTCTCAGTATCCAAAATAGGTGTGGCATATATAACAAAAGATGGTCCTTCTTTTGCCGCATGTATAAAAGCTTTCGCACCTATTAGTAAGGGTTTGGATATACTAGACTTATGTATTTCTACTTGACTACTGGATTCTTGGGTTGAACTACAAGAAAAGTCGATGTTACGAGAAATCCAATCTATTTGAGGATTATACTTTTCTAACCACGATAATCCTAAAATAATCGGATTTGAAGGAGATCTAATCATATTAAATATTACTACACTAGTATGTCCTTTAATTGCTACATCTAAAGGAACAGTCTTATGGGTGACATCTCCAGAAGATAACAAACGACCATCTATGACTTCTACGTGCACAGGTTTAGCTTTCTTGATTAAAATTATTTCTTGTTTTTTGACAAAGTCTTTGTCTATGAAACAGGCTGAGGCTCCTGAATCTAATAAAGCAAAGACTTTGTGATTTTTAGGTCCTAATGATACTTCTATTGTAAAACAAGGTGAGGGGTCTGAGGAGAAAATAGGACCTTTACAAGGTGTTGTACATGATTCCAGCTGCACGGTCCCTATTGTAGCTGGAGAAATTCGTTTTCCGACACAGTGTCTTCTCTAGCAGCCATACTTCTCATTTTGTGATTGCGTTGCTTCTTTGGACAATATTGAGCAGTGTGTTTAGATTCTCCACAATATAAGCACAAACCCTCTTGACGACGCCGAGTCTTTTCTTGCTCAGTGAGAGGTTTAAAGCGTACCGCATCAATTTGCATTGGTTTTGGTTTAGCCAAGTAAGTTTCTGAAAACTTAGGAGTTGCTGTCATCAATTGACTTGTTCCTCTCCAACTGAATTTATGTTCCTGGCGCCTTTCAAATAATCGATTGTCACATGCAATCGCTTGAGCAACAAATTGCTCCAAAGATTTAGCTTTTGGCATTGTTAGTAACAAATCTTTGACGTTATCCTTCAATCCATAACAAAATTGGTTGATAAGGGCTTTGTCATTCCACTCTACATCGCAAGCAAGATTTTGAAATTCAGCAGCATATGTTGTAGCTGACCGTGATCCTTGTCGTAAAGATAAAAGCTTGGTCTTTGCTACCCTCTCTCGGTCGCTTTCTCCAAATGTAGCCGTAAACACTTCAAGGAATGAATTCAGATTGTAAAGAAGTCTTGAATCTTTTTCCATCAAAGGTGCAAACCAAGAAAGGGCACTTCCAGATAGAAGTGCACCTATGAATCCAACTTGGATAAATCCATCAGGATATTAGAAAGGGTGTAACCTTAAATAAAGCTTGACTTGTTGCAAAAATCCTCGAAATTTTGATCTTGTTCCATCAAATTTCTCAAGCATACTAATCTTTGCCTCTTTAACGCTTAAAGAAGCAAGATTTCTTGGATTCGATTGGGAGGCTGATCTACTTGCTTCTCTCAGTTGTACAACTTCTTGGCGTAAGCTCTGGACTTCTTCCATAGGTGTTGGAATAGCGCTTCCATGATTACCATTGGTGATTCGTGAAATTTCCACTCTAAGAGTGTTGACAAGCTCCTGAAGATCTGCAATAGTTGCAAATCTATTCTCGCTTCCGGTAAGTGTAGCATCCATGATTTTTCCTTCCATCTTAGACAACTTCGCAAATCTATAATTTGGATTAGAGGAGGGTAATCCGCAACCTCTAATATCAAATAAAAATCTTCCACAAAGAGGGGTGATCCACTCTCTTTTAGGAAAAAATCAAGGTTAGAAAGCAAATAGAGTCAATTCAAAGGTGGGTAGTCCGCAACCTTCAAATACAAAGAATAGAAGTGGGATAATCCACTCACTTCTAACACAAAACAAGAACAATAAATCTTCACTCTTGTCAAACTGTCAAGGACAAGAACTCGATGAAATCAAATGGACAAGTGAGACTTCTCTTATAAAATAGAAATAAGAAAATATGTATTCAATAGAAACTGGAATGGCTATTGCCAAAAGACAAGACAACTAGAGACTCTTGAAACTAGATTAGAAGCAAGAAAGGAGTTGACAAGAGTGAAGAAGGCTTCACTCTTGTCTCTATATATACTATCTAACTAGAAGCTACGTGGCGATGTTCTATAGGACCTCCAATATGTGTTGACTTTGAAGGCCACTTGCCTTAGCTTGCAAGGCAAGTTTTTTACATGTGCGCCACGTAGTTAGCTTGAAGAACAAGCTATTAACATGTGTGGCACATGGTTAACTTGTTGACCAAGTTTCTAACCAAGAAATCAACTATGGACACCTATACGGTCAAAGCAGCGTCTATGAAGCTTCCAGGAAGTTTTTCTAGAAGATATTATAGAATTAACCTACTTTTACCTACTTTTACCTAATTCTACTTAATTATATAGGTAACTATGTGTATGTCCGTGACAATATGACATCTAAGACAAAGCCTTATGCATTTGTATCTATAAAAAATATTTTAAAAAAGTTGACATAATAAAAGATTAATACAAAAATAAAAGTTATTTTCAAAGCTTCAAATAATGCTTCCGCTTTTTTATTCCACTTAAGTTTTTCTTTATAAATTAAGCATGTCAGTGGAATTATAACTTAAGAAAAGTTTTTGATAAAGATCCAGTAGTAATTGGAAAATCTCAAAAAATATTACATATTTTTTATTATTCTTAGAATTTTTCAATCTATAATTGTCTAAAATTTCTTTGGATCTATCATTAGACCATTGTTATATTATATGTCATCTTATTTGAAAATACATTGGACACTTGGCTATAGAAGATATATTTATATATTGTAACTAATTAAAAATCTAGAAATCCTAATATAATCATAAATAAATTTTAATTAAATTTTAATCAAATCCTAAATAAATTTTAATATAATTTTAATTAAATTTTAATCTCCACAAGATCTTGGCTCTCAATAAATTCTATTATATTATACAAAATATTTAAATTATAATAAAATCCTTCAATATCTTATTCATCCATAAAAGATTATTATTCTTATTATTATTATTTTAATTTTAAGATCAAATATCTCTTGATTTAGCTGTTAAATTTTTTTTAATTTTTTTGAAAGTGTAGCTAATATCCTTAAGCTTTAAAATATAAGCTATATTTTAGATTGTTTGATATCTCAAAAATCCTAGTAGGTGCTCAAACCTCTAATTTATAGACATTCAAGTATTATATTTTTTATGTCTCAAAAATCCAAAATTTAAATTTTATAAAAAAAATTGTATAGATTTTTAATATAAAAATATACATTCCTGGAAATTTTGGGCCAAAAACTAATCAAATTTCTTAAGATATAGCTCAAAATACAACCACTAATTAAACAATTCACTTATTGCCTTTAGATTGCAAGTATTGACTTCAACTCTTAATATCTTTTTCATTACAACTTAGAATTTATTAAATTATAGATATAAAGTATGGCCAAAAAAATTCTCTCTTCAATCTTGGTCGTTGATCATTTATTGATTTTTGTATACATGAGTTATATCTTAAAGATTGATAATAGATATAATATCAATACTTTGACTTTGAGTGCCTATATGTCTTTTATAAAAACTCTAAATCATTCAATTTTTATACCAAAATCATATCCAAAAACTTAAACTTATTTTTTCTAACCTTTGATGTTTAAATGATTCCAAAAGAAAAATCCTAATTTCTAATAAGGCCTTAGACAATCTCCTTGAAATCCATTAGATATGACTTTTGGCCAATAAGAATAGAGATTTCTATCATTTATTTCCATTCATCTACATAGATGGCCTAATTACTCTTTTTGATATTAAAATTCCTTTCTAATCCTTTTTCTAATAAGATTTATATGATATGTACTCTAAACACTAAATAAAAAAAATAAACTAAGATTTTAAGGATTACTTATGTCTAATAAAGGTGGTTCAAAATATATAAAAGTTATTATTAACATAAAATCAACTTCAAAAGTTACTATCATAAAAAAAAAATTAAGATTATACAAATCTTAATAATAATGCTTTTAAATAAAATCCTTTTAAAATTGTAATCTAATTATATTTTGTAACCAATTAAAATCCATTAATTTGGCTCTTATTTAATGGTATAATAAATTATATATTAAATATATATGTATAGTATTTTCACATGGTAGTCAAATCACAACACAATATCATATATAACTATGAAAAAGTGAAAAGGCCCAATCTCCTATCTCAAAGCCAAAGGATCATTGAAAGATGCCAATTTAACTCAAGGGTGTAACATTAATAATATATTATATATGTGTACATATATATATACAGTACAATCAAAATTTTATAACATTTGATTCATATTTTATTTAATATATTTTTTTTAGACTTAAAGCTTGTCAATAAACAATCAATTGTTAAAACTTGTAGATAAATCAATCAAACAAACTATTTTATCAGATTATGAAATAATTAAAAAAATAATAGAAGTAGTACTATTGTATTTACATCATTAAGCCGCTAGGTATCCAACCATATCAAATGTTGTAGCCATGTTCATCGATAATAAGAAGATTGACTATCTTACTTTAAATGATTATTTCTAAGCATACCAAGAACAAAATGGCTTAATTAGATCTTGTTTATTAACTAGATCTTAATCTCTATTTATAATATAAGAAATTTAATAAAATTAATATAATACATCAAATATTAATATTAATATTTAAAAAATCTTAAGATATTTTTAAATGATAATTTAATTTATTAAATTCTAATAAATAAATTTATTTATTTTTATATAAGTTTTATATATATATATATAAAACTTGTACTAATATTTTTATAAATTTTAAGTACTACTAATAATATAGTTTATTTTTTATTTTTTAATAATAATTTAATCAATAGAATTTTAATTATTTTTATAAAATATTTAAAAAAGAGACTTAAAATTTTTGAAATCATTTCATAATGCACCAATAATTACCACTTAGCTTAGTTTTGTAACAATCATTTTATTCTTCAATCCAAATAAATAAGATATCTTTAACTGAGAGTTGTTCTAATATATAATGAGGTTAAGAAGCATAAATAATGAAAAAAAATGAAAAATGAAAAAAGAAGGCAAAAAAAGTGAAATAAAAGAAATAATCAATAAAAAAAGGTAAAAATTTTTTATTTGATTTTTAATATTAAATATTTAAATAATAAATAAAATTATTTTATTTTATATATAACTCTTTAATCTTTTTGATAAAACTAAGAACATATAAAATAAAATTATTATAAAGTAACTATGAAAAAATTTGGAATAGTAAATAAATAAATAAATAAATAAAGATAATTTACATCAAGAATAATTCATTTAATTGGTCTAGGATTCAAGCTTCACTTAATCTCATAAGTAGTGTGATGGATAATGTAGATGGGCTTCAAGACCTTAGTCTTCTCTTTCTAACTACTTTCAAGGTACTACAATCTATATAAAACAAATATATTTAAATTTCTATTAGTTGTTTATCATGCTATTTATTCATATTAATTTTATTTTTTTTTATAAATTTGACTTCATCATAGTATTAAAAAAATCTATCTAGTTTAAAAATTTCACTAAGTCTTCAAATCTTACTCCAATTCTTCATAATGGTCTTAAGTTGATAAATTGCTTTTATAATAATCATAAAAGCATATTTTTAAAATTATTTTAAAAGTCCAAATTAATATCATTTAATATCTTTATGTTTTTTAAGAAATTAATTTAAAAATAAGGCTATTTTTCCACACTTAAATAACTATTTATTGCTATAATAATAATTTAAATTAAAAAAACTTTTATCAATGTATAAATTATTAAATAGCCATAGTTTTTTATGATTATTCTACCTATTATATGTAAGTTTTTAATTAATAAGATTTAAATATTAAAGACTATTTTAGACATTGGTCTTAAGAACAAAGTAAGAAGTATCTCAAAGAAGAAAAAATGATATAAAATATAAAACTTTTGAGATTTAATAAGATTCTATTTTTTGTTTTTATAAATCTATAAGGCTCTTATAAATTTAAAATTCTTAAAAATTCTTAAAATTATATAAATATTTAATTAAATTTATAAATAAATATTTTTTATCTATAAAAATAATTAAATATTATTTATTAATAAATCCACTAATTTTAATATATTGGTAGGATTTATATAATTAAAGATTATAAATTTTTTAATTATAGTATTTAATATTAATTTTGAATACTATACAAGATATATACTCTATTTTTTTGAAAAGTATAGAATGGTTCAAGAATAAACACATTAAGAAAGACCATAATGATTGACAACAATAAAAAGATCAAATATAAAGAAATAATTTCTATTTGCCATATATATGTTAATATATATTAATAGATTGGAAGATAATAAGAAAACAAGCCAATCTAAGTAGTATTATTTAATATAAAAACAACTTTAAATATCTAATAGAAGAAAAGAAATTAATATTATAATTAATTAGTACCACTAAGTATAATTTTTATATTGATTATTTTATAGATAGATAAGTTATTTTATCTTATAGAATTTAATAAATTTAAAAGAAAAAATGGTATAATAAATTAATATACTTAATAAATTAGTCATGTGAATTTAAGATATATATATATATATATATATATATATAATGAATGAATGAATTTTGTTGAATTGTAGAGGGTTATTTAGTAAAAAATTTAATGAAGATCTAAGACATTTAAAGAAAACTCATATACATATTTTATGAATTTTTTCAATGCTTTAATAGCTAATAGATCAAGCTTAGCTATAGCATTTATGTTCTAAATTGAATTTTATATCAAACAGCTTTCATCGCCTTAATAGTATCATAAATGGATTAAAATAAGATAGAATAGGTAAAAGAAAAATCAATATCAATACTTTTAAGATAAAATTAAGATTAGATTCGTATAAAATTAATCATAAAAGTTATAGAAGTGATATATAAAAAAAATCATTTTTGAGATAAGATCAAAATCCAATCCTAAGGTGTAGTAACAAAGGCATATAGCAAATAAAGATTTTTTTTAAAATATGGATATATATAAATTTATAGGGATTATATAAATAATTAAAAATAATTTAATAATCTAATTAAAAATTATATCTTATTATAGTTTATTAATTAGGATTTGATATTTTTAAGATTTTTTTAAAAATTTATTAGGATTTTTTTTAAAGGCTTTTATGCTTTAAAATTTAGAATTTAAGATTTGATCAAATTTAGGATTTAGGATTTATTAGGATTCAAGATTATTAAGAAAGTTAAGATTGTTGAAGAATAGTATTTTTAATCACTTTGTTCTTAGAATTATACGATAATTGTGGTACCATAGAAATTTTTCTTCCATATAAAATTGTATAATATAATAAGTGTATATTATGAATAATGTTACATGTTAATATTTCTTTCTTATTGGATATAGGCACTGCTAATATTTTTTTATTATTGATTAATAATTAAAGGCATCTTTAAAATTATCTACAAAAATAAAATATCAATACTACACATGCTTTCTTTGTAAGTATCTTAAAATACCTCTTGATGCTTTATTAAAATTTCACTTTAAGAAAAATCTAATTTTTGGACTTTAAAGACTAGATAAAAATATACTTTTTGGACTTTTAATTTACAACTTGCATTATTTTTCAAAACAAATATGATGTAGTCTACAAAAGCTCTACACTGCTCATTATTGGCTCTACATCGTAGAGCAAAAACTATCTGCAAACTTCTCATTCATTGCCACCTAGCTCCAATCTGTGAATCCCTTTTTTAACACGTAAAAGTGTCAATTTATTTCTAAAGGTTTCATTATTACAGGGAGATTGCAAGCATACCAATTGAAAAGTGCTAAAATAAATATTCAAATATCTTAGGCTAACCAATCTAACATATTTACTTTTTTTGGGTGGGACACTACCTCATGTTTGTTCTCCAACAAGAAGCTGCAAAGCAACAGCAAAACTCAAATACAATCCATTTTTGTCTTCCAAATTTAAATATTTATACACTTAAATGCTCATAAATATGTAATAAAATTCACAGGATTGAGAATATGTTGACAGATAGAAGCAGTAGAAAAGCTTCATACTTGTGATGGAAGCACATTGTTGCTTTACATGATTCCACATGTAGAGAAACATTAAAAGATTCAAATGCCCCTTTTGTCCCTACTCTCCAAAACTAGGAGACAGCAAATGCCGCTACCAACCCAACAGCCCACATCAACTGGAAACACGGAGCAATTATTAAAGTAAGCTCATTTACACTTAAATATATGATCACACCATAGTAAGATATCTTAGAGTTCCATTTAATTATTTTGTCATATCTACAATTAAGTATGTATTTTGCAATCTATAAATTATTCCATCTTTTGAGAAGGAAAGATTTGTATTATAAATGCTTTTGTTACAAACATACCACTTAAGTAGAACAAGACTCCAAAAATTCAAAGAACTAAAATAGAAGAGGTTCATTGTATATCATAAGAAAGGAGCTACAACAAGGTACAAAAACAAAACCAAAAGATCCAAGCTAAGCCATGAGGATTATACTGTCAAGATTAAAGATCCTTTCAATCTTGATTCTCATATATACTAGGTGCAAGGAAGCTTTTTAAAGAGTTTCTTTGATGCTTGGAAGTGAAGCAAGACTAAGATCCTTCTGTAATAACTTTTAAAAAATCTAAATCTCCAAAGACCTTCTATGACCATCTACAATCCTCTAATATCTTCTAAGGCCTTTTAGAACCTTCTTAGAACCTATTAGGATTTAATAGGGCCTTGTTAGAACTATTGGAAATCTTTTAGAACCTTCTTCTATTATATGTCTATAACATTGCTTCTCTTTTTAGCTCCTAGTTGCACAAGGAAGGATAGAATTAAAGTTAATCAAAGACAAAGGAAGTCAAAGATATATTACATAGTATTTGCCATATATTCAAGGTATCTTTTATAAGTTAAAAGATTCATGAGTCCTTGCAACCAACAATAGTGACAAATGACTTTTACCATAGATAAAGCTTGAACTTCCATATCTTCATTATTAAAATATCTTTCAAAAATTATTTTGTGGCATCTTTTATGGATAAATTCTACTTCAATGATGATTGCCACAAAACGGTTGCACGCTATTCTTCAGCATCTTCTTGATTGAGATGATTCTTTATTTTAAAATCAATATTGTGACATGCTTAATTGAGATGGCCTAACTTGCTTGGTATTATCTCCTTAACTACCTATATCTAACTCTATAAGCTAAATTAAAGATATCATGTAGCATGATTTTTAATCTAAAAATATATTAGATATCTAATTGTAGAAAGTTTATCTATAATTTATTAGCCGAAATTTGATAAGCTATTTGTTTTTAATAAGAAATAAAAATAATAATAATATTATTTTAAAAAACATTATATTAATAAAAATCTCTTATATTTAAGTAGATTTATATATAAAGTTTTTTCTATGGCATCTAAAAAATCTTCAATATCCTTTTTTATGCCAAATCATAACTAATCAATTATTTGTAAATTAGATTCTTAATAACTTTAAAAAAAAAATCTCTAATCTCTTTTTAAAATTCCATCTTTATATCAAAAATATTATCATAGCTTCATACATCCATCTTTTTACTTCTATAAAGTCTTGGTTCCAAAAATTCCTTTAGTTTATATAAAATGCTCAAATTATAATAAAACCTTTTGATACATTATTCACCTACAAAGGATATATTTCTTCCTAAAATTTACTATCCAATAACTCTTGATCCAACTATTTAATTTTTGTCAAATTTTTTAAAATTGTAGGTTATATCTTTAAGCTTTATCACAAGAAAAATCAATTGTAGATTTGCTTTTGATTGTTTGATATCTCAAAAATCTTAGCAAGTGCTTAAAATCCTAGTTTAAAGATATTTGAGCATTATTTTATTCATATCTCAAAAACCTAAATTTTAATGCCACAAAACTTTTGTAGAAAGCTTTGTAAGATAAAAATATATACTTCAAGTAATTTTAAGCCAAAACTATCAAATTTCTTAAGATTTAGCTCAAAATACAACCACTAATTAAGCACATTATTTATTGCTTGTAGATTACAAGTATCAACTTCAACTTCCAATATCTCTTTCAACCTAGCTTAAAATTCATCAAGTCATATTTATAAAATATAGCCAAGAAAGTGCTCTTTCTAACTCCAATTGTTAATCTTTCATTGCTTTTTGTATGCTATCATGTGACGTGATTTTTAATCTAAGAATAAATTGGATACCTAGCTATAGAGAATTTACTTATAACTTATTAGCAAAACTCTAATAAGTGATATATCATTAATAAGAAGGAAAAATAATACAAAAATATTATTGATATCATAATTTATCAATTGTATATAGTTTTGCAACATAAAAATATACTTTAAAAAATATACTAAAAATGCCTTTCTAATCTTTTTTTTAATAAGATTTATATAATATATATTTTAGATATCAAATAAAATAAATAAAAGAAGATTTTAAGGATTACCAATATCTAATAAAGGTGATTCAAAATATATAAAAGTTACTATCAATATAAAATCAACTTCAAAAATTACTACCAAAAAAAAAAAAAAAAAAAAAAAAAAAAAAAAATTGTATAAACTTTAACAATAGTCTTTTTAAATGGATTCCTTTTAGAATAATAATCTAATCATATTTTATAACCAATAAAAATCTATTAATATGGCTCTCACTTAGCTATATAATAAATTATATATTAAATATATATGTATAATATTTTCACATAGTAGCTAAACCACAATGCAACAATATATGAATTATATCTCGAAGAGTGATAGTAGATACAAAATCAACATTTTAAACTTGAGCATCTATATGTCTTTTACAAAAATTCAAAATCATTCAATTTTTGTACCAAAGCCATATCTAAAAATTTAAACTTGTTGATCTTAACCTCTGATATTTGAATGTCTTTGAAAGAAAAATCCTAATTTCTAATAAGGCCTCAAACAACCTCCTTAAAGCCCATTAGATATGATTTTTGGCTAATAGGAATGAAGATTTCTATCATCCATTTCTATTCATCTACATAGATGGCCTAACTATCCTTTATGATACTAAAAATTCTTTTTCAATTCTTTTTATAATAAAATTTATATAATATATGTCTTAAATATTAAATAAAAGAAATAAAAGAAGATTTCAAGGATCACCAATGTTTAATAAAGATGATTCAAAGTATATAAAAGTTATTATCAATATAAAATCAACTTCAAAATATACTATTGAAAAAAATTGAAATTGTATAATTTTTAATAGTAGCTTTTTTAAACAAATTTCTTTCAAAATAGTAATCTAATCATATTTTGTAATTAATTAAAATCTATTAATATTACTCTTATTTAGCTATATATTAAATTATATATATATATATATATATATATATTATTTTTATATGATAGTTGAACTACAACACAATAACATTGTCTAAATAGAGAGAATTTATCTCAAAAAAGTACTAGGCTTTTGGCTATCACTAATTGCTCAATCAAGTTTTAAGATAAGAAAAATTTTAAATTTATATAAAAGTTTTTTTATTGAGGCAATTACATCAAATACATAAGTCTTCAATAAATAAAAGCATCCAAATTTATAGTAAAATACTATAAATTTTATATATCCTAAAAAAAGATTCTTTAAAAATTCCAACAATACATATTTTTTAATAGGACCATCCAAATGGTTTCAAATTTTACATGAAGTATTGATGTACTTTTAATAACCATTATACTAAATTTCAATTATAGATTCAATATGGATCTTGAAATATCACTAAAATCCTAACAGCAGCTTTAAATCCTTATTTACAGACACCTGTAAGTTAAATTCTTCATATCTCACAAAATAAATGTCCAAATTCTATGAAAATTGGTATGTAGCTTTTTAATATAATAATTCAGCTTTTTAGAAACTTTTAGAGAAAGATTTATCTAGAAGCTCAAGATATGGTAGGAATCATTATTATTAACAAAATAAATTACTTATTGCCTTAGAATTAGATGTGTTATCTTCAACTTCTAATTTTTTCTTCTTTTAGGCTCCAAATATAATAGTTCATATATAAAAGATATAAGATTTGAAATCACCTCTCTAACCACACCTCTCGATCTCCAAAAGCTCTTATACAATTCCTCATATCCTCAAAAGAGTGACAATATATCCTAAATCTATACCTTAACTTCAAACAATTATATCTCCTTCACCATAATTCCGAATTTTATAATTTTTGTACATAAATTGTCATCCAAAACCTAAAATTTATAATCCTTACTTTTTCCTTTTTAAATACTACCTCTAAAATTTTTCAAATCCTCAAAATGCCACAGAAAACCTGCTTAAAGTCCACTGGGCATGAAAATCAACCAATGGAGATGAAGTCTGACCAATGGAATGAAGTTTTCCATCCCTTGCCTTCATCCCTTCAAATAAACCTCTTAGTAGCTTGGATTCCAATCTTTTAGGTTCCAAATCTCCTCTTAAAGCTTTATATTAAATATCTAGGTCCTATATAATTTAAATGTCATAATTAAATTAAGAAAAATAAATGAAACAAAGTTTCTTATATCAATTTTTTTAAATTATTTTACTAATCATTCTAACATATATTAGAACTTATAAACATATTATATATTTTGATTGGTTTTTATATATTATAAGTAATTATAGTACAATATCTATCCCCTTCAAATCTACACATCTTCCGATATGTGCTAAGAAATCACCTCTTTTAAACTTCAATTTAATTAATGATTCTTGAATAAATTGGTGTTTAATTTTGTACTTCTTTTTCAATCCTACCTCCTTAACTACTTGCTTGATGTATTCCATAGTATCAAGATGTAATTAAATAGTCACTAATTCTACTTTTTAATTACAATCTAATATTTGATTTACATGATAGGTTGAAGTTTATACTTATAATTTGTAATAAATCCAATATATGCTACTTTTTTTTCCAATTTCTTACAAGCTTTCCTTGAGGTTTCTCCATTATAACATTTGAATCTATCTTTGTAGCTAAATTCTTCAAAACTTTTATTAATCCATCTTCCAAACTTGCTTCTTCTAATATTCTAACTATAGATTCATCACTTAAAATTAAATCCACTCTTTTTGATTTTTTTTCTTATTTCTTTATCTGTCTTCTATTTACAAAATCCAAATCTTAAGCTTTTTGAAAATTTATAAATCCATTGCCAATCAAATCCAAAAATTATCTATATTGAAATTTTAAAATAATCTATTTGTATCCATATACTTCTATCCTACATGAGTGCCCTTTAGAAACCTAAAAATATGTTTCTTGGTTCTAAAGTCATTTCTTTCAATTGTTCTCTATGCCTTTCATGAATAGGCTTTATAATAAGAAATTGCATAACTTTTTTTTTCATAACAAGTATAAATCTTGATATAATATGAACCATCATCTAAGATTCTAATTTTCATTCTAGAAGCTATAACATAGGATTGACCAAATATTATCGGATATGTAGCAGAATTTTGCACAAAGAAGTTTTTTTCCACCTCCACATTTTTAATCTTCGTTTTTATAACTAGATAAGCTCTATATAGATCACCTTATTCATTGTTTGTAACTCTAATCATCCAACTATGGTTGATATCAATTGGCTACTTATTCTTCTCATATATCTGCCTAGACATGATGTTGATTTTTTATTTATGATCAACTAAGGCTAAGACTGTATCTTTAGAATCTTCCAACTTTACTTATGTCTCTATAGTAGCTCTAGCTCAATAAGACATTGAATAGTTATTACTCCCCATTTCATCATTATCCCCCTTTGAGGAACTGATAATATGTGTTTTTTATATAATCTTCTTTCTTTTGTCAAATTCTACTTGTATGCACTTTGTTTGATATCCTCTCATATCCTCAGTATAATTGATTTAAGCCTTATCTTCTATACCAACACTACTTCCAAATTTTGATAATGCAGATTGTACAAATACTTGTCCTATCTCTTCCTCCTCATCCTTAGTTATATAAATATACAATGCTTCTACTATAATAGCTTCGGTTGTTATTTGTTTCTTTTTTTTTATTACATTAATAATTAGCTCATAGAAATTCCTCTTTATTATACCAAAAGCCTTTATCAGAGTGAATTCAACATCCAAAATCTTCTCTTCCAAGATATTCTTCATATTTGTAGATGATTCAATATCAGATTGAAGCTTGTAGGTAAGATTTTTATCTTTGGATTTATTTGTGCCATCCTTCTTTTTTTATTTACACTTCTCCCACCACTCTTTTGATAATGGTACATTTCCAAGATGAATAGAAGAAGGCATCTTCTCTAATTTTTGTTCCTAAAAAACTTTCTTATTCCTTAGAAATTTCTTCTTGCTTGTTGATTTAGTAACATCTTCCTCATGAATAGCTTTGTCTCTCTTCTCCTGAACTATAGCATCATATAAATCATTACTTTAGTGGTCTCCATTCAAAAATGCTTTGATATTAATAGTATCAATTGGATCATTTCATCTAATCATCCTCTTGGTAACTTCAATTCTTCTCATCGTAGCTTCCATGGTTAGTGAAGAAGGAATTTTAATTGCTTTTTGTTCTATTATAGTAGAATAAGACTCTGCTTTTTTTTCATGCATGGCACTATTTTTGTATGTTTGTTCTTCTATTAGCTTTTTCATGCCTCTCTTTTCAAAATTGGTTTTATAAGGCTCTTATTTGCTGGAAGTCCGAATTAACATATGCTAGTGCTTCTGTCGCAACGTATATCTTAGTATTTTCTTTGGAAATAGATGGTACTAATGCATCTTGGAGAGATCTATTTTCTCCTAGGTCGAGCACTAGGGCCGCGGGTGTAATTAAGATTATTACCGTTAGTCAAAACATAGTTAGTGGGATCCCATCTTTTTTCTGGGATCCCGCAGAATCTTATTCTAGTACATCTAAAACCTGATCAAGGTCTTATGAATTGAGACTCCAATGGAGTTGGATCTTTGTAAAATCTTCTTCTTTGGCTATCGGCATGTCTTGAATTAGCTTAAGTATCACCAATTTATAATAATTTTTTTACATGCTTCTTCCATCAAATTACAAGAAGTAAGTTCTAAAATCTATGCATATCTATTTTGCACTTTGTTAGCCATAATGATTTGTGAGATTTTTGTAATATTCCATTTGTTATCCGAAGTTGCTAGCAGTATTTGTAGAGGATTGTGACTGGGAACTTATTGATCATTTTCTAGTGACTCTAGTCTTACTAAAACCAAATTGCTCATAGTCTCTTGCACAAACAAAAGCATAACCTCATGATTTTGTATTACAATGTTCAGCTCTATGCTATACTCTCTCCAAGTAATATCCAAAATAGCCAGCAAGTCTTCTTAATTGTGCACCAACCAAGTGGGCAAGGCCTCTTAATGCGATGTGAGAAAGACAAAATAAAGATGATTTTTATATTCATTATAAGGAGAGATCTTATTGGTATTATTTATGTAGCATACAACGCCATCATAGTCGCAGCCTTGAAATATCCTTAAAAAAAAAAAGACTAAAAAAAAAAAAAAAAAAAAAAAAAAAACTTGCACAATGCCTAGTGATTGTTCTTGATATGAAGGTTAAGAATATGGCCTTGTGGCACAGCTAAGGTTGCAACCACAGACCTTCCAAGTAACATCTAGATTGTAATCCAAGCACAACGCCACACTGCTCCACTCTATCAAACCAAATCTAATCTAAATATTTAACTAGTATTACTTTTTTAAAGATATATTTGAAAAATCTATTTTAATTTCAATATTTATAGTTTTTTTGATTTAAAAAATCATATTTTTTCAAATTGACTTAAAGGTATTTTATATTTTGGGAATAAGGTGAGAGATTTTAATTTTTAAATGCTTCAATTGGTTGAAATTAAGAAGCCTTCTTAAGTTGGCTTTATACTTAGAAAAAAAAGTCCAAAAATCTTAAAAGAAAAAAATGAGTTTTTAATCAATATAAAATTAGATTGCTTTTTAAAATTAACAAATAGTATAAACCTTGAATAATTCAAATTTTCATAAAATTAATTAATTTTGATATTACATTAAGATAACTATATCATATTACCAATTTAAATGCACAATTGTGTTTTTTAAAAGATATTTTCTTTGATTTTTTGATACTCTTGAGTTTTATATAGCAATAATTTTGTTATGTAAAACTTTTACATTCTATTCATTATATCATTAATTTAAAATTTTAAAATATTAAATTATAAATAATAATTATAGTTGATAAAAAGTGGTGTTTTTTTAGTGGAAGATGTGTGCCGGTGCTTGGTGCGAGATGGGGAAGAGCGCCGCTGATGCAACTCCATCCAGCTATTCTGTGATCTGTTTGCCGATCTGGTTGTGGGTGATCCCGTGACCGACAACTGTGCTGTATGCACTGGATCAACGAATTCTAATCTCCGCCTTGTAATAGTGTCAACAGCATTTATTGCGTACAATGCTTTTTCCAGAGATTCCTCAGCATTTTAGTTTCATTTTTCTAGTGCTTTGACTCGCACCCCGAGGCAACTCGCGAATTTTCTTCCACTAGATTCACAGATCCGCTTTTTGATGGAGGTGGAGTGTTTCGCTTCTACAGGCTACAGCTCGAGCTTTCGAAGGGGAAGGAGACGAATCACATTTCAAATTAAATGATCGTTTTTAGATATATATTTTCTCGACTCGGAGCTTTTTTTCTCTCTGATACATCATCAGAAGTACTTATTGTACCCTCAACCTGTTTGTCCAACTCTGTACATGTATCTTCCTTCTCGAAGATTACCCCTTACTTATTTTTTGACTTATAAGGAGGTTTATAGTTAACATGTCTTTTACAGTACATAGAATTAGACTTTGCTTTATTCCTACAAATAGTATCTTTCAAAGGACCATATAGTAAAATTCAGCATACTTCGAATTTATATCAGACTTGATAGCTTTAAACACCTTATCTACATATACAGATATTCTAGATCTCTCCTCATCAAGAATACTACCCACTGACTCGAGAAGTTTTAATAGTACGTCATCTGTACTACTTGTAATACCTGTAAGATGCTTGAAATCGGTCATCGGCTCCATCTTCTCGTAACACAACAAGAGAAGAGCAGTACAACTAATGCAACAGTAGATTGTGTGATGGGTGACAGTATGAACATTAGAGGAAGAAATATCATTTTACAAAAGCAGACACATATACATTTCGGCTGATAATTGGGTTTAAGTGAAAAGCTTCATGGTCTGTGAGAAGTTTCATATGTATATTCGTGAGATTCTACACTACACCTACCCCTTACAAGTAATCGGCCATCAAAGTTTCCACTGCAAGTTGATGTGTTTCTGATCCTACAGTTCCTCCAGCTTCTCGTCAAGCCTCTCTATCTCAAAACTCAAAGTTATCGCTTAAAACGCACTTTCTCAAGACCCTTCTTGCAGTGATCGATCTCCATCAAATACAGAAGTAAGAGTTGACGGACCACTTGCTGAACAACGCGAATCAGCTTTACGGGTTCTAGGATCAAGACGGGTTGCCTTTTGTCTGATCTGGGCTTTGTTGAACATGGAACAATTTAGTTTAGTGCACTCCACCAGTGCACATAGCAGATGTAAACAACCTGAGATATCCAAAGCCTTCTTGCTAAAGTACTCATCGCCCAGAAAAATATCGCCTAGTTTCGTCCTGGGCAAGTTGTCCTAGAGGCACCAACCAGTTGCTAGCGTGTGTAGCAGATATGCTCGAATCTATGCGGTGAAATTCGTTTCCAGCTGAGAATCTGGGCTTTTGCCTTATGTCTGATCTGGGCTTTGTTGAACATGGAACAATTTAGTTCAGTGCACTCCACCAGTGCACATAGCAGATGTAAACAACCTGAGATATCCAAAGCCTCCTTGCCAAAGTACTCATCGCCCAGAAAGATATCGCCTAGTTTCGTCCTGGGCAAGTTGTCCTAGAGGCACCAACCAGTTGCTAGCGTGTGTAGCAGATATGCGGTGAAATTCGTTTCCAGCTGTGAATCTGATGCACGGTTACTTCATGTGATGTAGTCAACCAGCACGAGGTTCACCCGCCAAACCAAATAGAGCCACAGCGCTCATGATCTGCACTGACGCAACTTCATTTTATCGCTTACCAACAACAGAAGGGACGCATCGGGAAATAAACTCCATTAATCAAGTTCGCTTGCTAACGGCAGGCTTACGTGAAGAAAATGCCATGATTGATCCTTTGCTGTAGGATATACATTCCTGTCACTTGCTTAAAACACATGTGAGCGGACTGTGGGGTAAGATGGATAGTTCTCTGCATGGACGAGAGTGCATCTCTGCAAATCTACGTAGTTTCTTGATGGCTCCGAGCCTATCATTGTCAATGCCTACCAGCTATTGCTCACAGGAAACTGGGAAGAAATCCCATCATTTGCATCATAGCTGCCGGAAAAAAGCCTAGCATAGGCACAGTGTGGCCTGAATAGCGTTTTCTTTAAATAATCATAGGTAATATATAATATGCTACATAATGCTCGTGCACGGTTCTATAAGAAGATATTAAAAAGGTTTGTTTCCAAAAGATTTGTCGTTATCTGGAGGGGACCAGACAATACATGGTGCAGTGGTCTCCAATCTGCCTCCAGCTCAACAAAACTCAGTGGCACTGTTACGAATTGGTTAAAGTTCACAAGGAAAATATGAACCCTGTTCATTGTCGACTTTCTAATGACCCCACTCCATAAGACCTACCACTAGTTTTCCCATTGCCTTAACTGAGCTCAAGTCTTTTGAAAAGAAAGTAAATTGCAACTTTGCGTCGTTGCCACATTGAAGTGCTGGCATCTGCCTTACGTCGGCGATGGGTTTATACGTCATTTTGAAAGCCGCTGAAGTACGGAGCAATGGGAGGAGAGTTGTTTCAAAAAAAAGTAGAGAGATGACATACTTTGTGAAGAGCTTTCAAATTCAGCATTGAGTTGGAAGTATTCCATAATGGTTATATTATATCCGGGGTTTTTGTATCGACTTCTTCGCTTTTTACATTCTTCCCCAAAATAAGGTGGAAAACGACACTGAGAAGGTTCGACACATATATCCATATAATGAAAAATAGAAAAGAAAACAGAGGGCTATATACCTACGCTAACAAAGTAACAGTGTTGATCCACATGCTTTTGTCATTCAGTTGGTCACTGCCGAATCGCTTCCCGGCTGTGAGACAAATTTATCAGTTTGTAGGGGCAACACTCTGCAAGCGAAGCGAATCTTAAACATGCCGCCGTGTGCACCTCTTAAGCTTGAAAAATCTACGTCCTCTTGTGATGAAATCATGATTTATGTCATCGTGCAGACTACGTGAGGGACTTCATCGACTTTCGTTCCTTCAGGTGTTCGAATTTAATATTATCCGCTGCTTGTGTGTTGACTTTGATCGAGAGAGAGGGGTATAAGTTTTGCTTCTTGTGCTGAACATAGTCGCCCACAGTCATGTGTCCGTCGACACAAGGGGGTCTCTGCAGGAAGCTGGAGCCTCGTTCGACATAGGGATGCATGTCTAGTTGAGCCTTTTGGTCGGCGATTTTGCGTCGTACAGAGTGTGGATGTATTGGGCTTTTTTTGGTGGAGATCAACTTTGTCAAGTACGAGGTCAGTAATCTTAAGGGTTAAGGAATTTCTCGACCTTCTATACTGTTTCCAATACGGATCAGCAGCTGTAAACCTTTTCGGAAGTTTGAATTAGCTCGTATTGGTGTAGTTCTGAACGAACTGACGTTTCATATTTGATTTTTTAACTGAAGAGATCTGCCATTTTTTAAGTACCTGAATATGTAATATTGAGTAGAGTGTCACAGATCAAATCCGTGGGTTTACGATTTACCTTTCTGTTTGTCGTCGCAGAATTGGCATCCGAGCTCTTTTGCTGGGGGTAAAGCTGCTGATTCGACAGTCTGCGCATTTGCTGCGACATAGGAGAATTGATCAGCAATCGTAGCTGCAATGGCACACCCATCGACGTCGATCTCATGACGTGAGTTCTTCCCGGTGGCTGTAAACCTTTGCAATTTTTAACACAAAACGTGACGTTCATAAATTCGGGGTTGATCGAATTCATATTCATGTGACCTCTGTATCATTTTTAGCTCTGAAATATCGAAGTCGATCAATGATGTGCTGTAAACAGCTAGCCAAGCCCAGCTCATGTTCTTCTGGAATCACTGTCTTTGATGTGGCTGTTTCGGCAGACTTGATCCCCGCAGCTCAAAGCGACCAGGAAAGATGCAGTGCTAGAGAAAACAGTGTTACACTGATCTCTAAGTTTTGTTACTTCGATACCGATCCATTCATTCCAACAAGATGGCCTCAATCAAAACCACCTGAATTGGGCTGTAAGAGCTCTAACCTTATATCTACCCATGATCCTCTGTAGGAACAGAACTTTAATCCTTGCAAGGTATTTGTTTTTATTTAAGTATATATGTATGTATTTAGCGATTTTAAAAAATGCACTGGCAGATAGTGATCGCAGAAAAGGGAACGTAGATCATGCTTGTGTTCTTGGTTGAACTAGGTCCATGTGCAAACGAGAACAGGAACAGTGACCAAGCACTGGATGGCTTATAATTGCCATGAGCAGGGTAATATACATACAATATGCAAACACAGTCTCCCATACATGTATCCATCTTCTGTCAACGAAAAGATAGCCCCTGAGTCAGAATTTCGGTAACTTGCCAGAGCGAACCTACCTTCTCAGCAAGCGTACGCAACTGTATGGATATTTTCTTATAAATTCGTGCGTGTTACCAATGATCTGCTGCAGGTTGAGAACAAGAGAGTTACCCGGAATTGTGCCACTGTCAACATTCCTACAGTGAATGGACTGTTTCCTGGCCCAACCATTGAGGTTAATGAAGGTGACACGCTAGTAATTAATGTGATCAACAAGCAACAATACCCAGTCACCCTTCATTGGCATGGAATCAAGCAGTTTAGGACCAACTATGCTGATGGGCCAGCACACATAACGCAGTGTCCCATACAACCTAACACGTCTTACATATACGAATTTACGGTGAATGATCAACGGGGAACCTTCTTCTGGCATGCTCATATCAACTGGATGAGAGCCACCGTTCATGGTGCCTTGATCATCCACCCCAAGAAAAAAGCACCATATGAAGGCGAGATTCCGATCATCATGGGTAAGTTCACAATTTCCCCTTCTGCTGTAGACTTCCGTGTTAAGTATTCGGTAACATGTTTCTTGAGTGAAGAATTGAGATATCTGTCCTCTTAAAACAAACACCTCCACTCTCGCACAACGTTACCCTGCAGCCTCTTAATTGCGGATGACCTGATCACTTTGCAGGAGAATTTTTTGGTTTACATCCAAATGTCGTTGAGCTTGGGTTCATCAACACCCTGCCGCCGGTAGAGACCAAAACTACTTTGGCCAGCACCATCAACGGCTTTCCGGGTCCCTTTTTCAACTGCTCCTCAGTTTGGGGTAAACATTTCTTGCTACATTTTTTAGTCCATCAATCTATGAATGATAAATGACTTGTTACTTATATATAACTAAGACTGAAGTTCAATTTTGTGCTGTGCAGCTACCAAGGTGTACAAAGTGAAAAAGGGTAAGACCTACCTGCTGCGTATCATCGACGCTGCAATCAACAGCGACCATTACTTTGCTGTTGCCAACCATTGCGTTACAGTAGTTGCCGAGGACGGAAACTATCTGAAGCCTTTCAAAACCTCCTACGTGCCTATGTCCCCCGGCCAGACAACTAACGTCCTCATCAAATTCGACAAGCCTTGCGGTCTGTATCAGGCATATGATACCTCATTTCACACATCTATAATTAAAATTTGGGTTCTCTTTTGAAGCTACCATTTGTATCTCACTTTAAAATTGATTGGACTCGTTTTGCAGGAAGATATTACTTTGGCATGAACGCGGGGCCTGTCCCGATAGTGGGAGCCCCTCCGCCGTTTGTTCCAGTAGCAATCTTCCAGTATGAGGGTGCAGACTCCAATTCCTCTCCAGTGGTACCCGTTTTCCCTGACAGATTCAACCTCGCCCCGCTCAATGCTTACCATGCGGAACTGAAGAACCTGAACCGTTACGACCTCCCCAAGAAAGTCGACAAGAGCTTCCTCTACGTGGTCGGCATCTCAAGTGTCAACTGCATACCAAGCGAGAACTGCACGCGTAAAGTCGCCGGTACAATCCAGAATATAACTTTCGACGACCCAGTAGGAACTTCAATTCTCGAGGCGTACGCCAGCGATGTTAATGGGGTCTACACCACTGACTTCCCGGAACAACCAGCCAGCCTGAACGTGAACACCACCGGACCCGATCCTCAATACCTCGCCGGAAATCGGGCCACCGGACTCCGAGAACTAAAATTCGGTTCCATCGTGCAATTGGTGCTGCAAAACTTTTTCGCCTTCGGGGTGCTCGACCACCCATTCCACTTGCATGGCCACGACTTCTACGTCGTCGGGCAGAATTATGGTGTCTACGATCCGGTGCAGTCCCCCAAGACTTTCAACCTGGAGGACCCACCGCTATTCAACACCATTGGCGTTCCCAACGGCGGATGGGTGGCCATCAGGTTCGAGGCCAACAACCCCGGCGTGTGGTTGCTGCACTGCCACTTTGAGAGGCACAAATCGTGGGGCATGCAGACGGTGTTCATCACCAGAAACGGTGTCGGTGAAAGCCAGACCTTGCCAGGTCCCAAGCATCCGCTGCCCAAGTGCACTTAGAGTCTTCATCCCCAGCCCTGAAGGTGGCCCTGGAGGCAACAAGTGGAAAAGCATCTCACACCGCCTCTAGCTTATCAGATCCTCATATTTCTCACAGTTTCTTCATAAACTCATGAACATTGTTTTGAAAATAAACCATTCGAAGGCTACCCACCTCATCGCCGCAAATATGCAATCAAAAACTAGCCTATGTTTTTGAGGTTTATATCTTGCAACATCAAGTGGGTAGAACTTGTGTTCTTTTGGTACATCATATCGCTTACCAACACTTCTGATACCCTTTCTTGAATTTCTTCAGCGAATAATTGAGTTCCATCTCTTCTCACGTCAAATTTGTTTGGTGGATTCATTTTTCAAACAGTTCCAGTATATAACATTTTGGTGCATATGCAGCACAAGAGCAATTTGGACAACCAACATTAAATGGCAACAAATTTTGATAACAAACGATTTAGAACCTGTGTAGTGACATCTTAATTATCATGTTGAACAGAAAAGTCTCTTTTTAAACCATCACTTCACCAAACACGATTTTTAAATCTATATCTTCAATCTTTCAAATTATTCCTTACAACAAACATCATGAATAGTATTATAAAATGTGAAAATTTCAGTTTGCACCATTTCTTCAGTCTAAAAAATACATTGTTTATGCCATTTTCATTTCTTTCTGAAATACAAATATCGAGTCATATTTTTGAAATGAAAATGATAGACACTTGTGAAGCTTAGTATACAATCTTTGTGTGTGACCCTCCCTTGCCACTTAGTCTGGATAACCACACTGAAAACAATACTCAGCTAACCTGAACAAAATAAGAAATCTAGAACCAGAACATTGGTCAGATCAAGAATACCAAAATATTACTGCAGCTCATCTTAGCTTTTGCTAAGTATGCTGTGATTTTCCTACTCATGATTGCTGGAACAGTATGTTTATGCATATGGCCAATGGTCGTCATAATTTTGAAGAGCTTGAACTTCTGACGACAGAATTCCTCAATGAGAGAACCTGGTGAAGAAAACACACAAAACGTGCAATCTTCAAGTCAAGTTGGGAGGCAACTTAATGACCACAATCGTTTACACATAGCTTCTTCATTGAGCTTATCCAGCATACTTGCTGCAAGAATTGAAAGGAATGAACATCTCCAGGAGCACGGGGCTGCAACTACATATGAGTATCACGAGGGCGATTTGGTAAGACGAATCTAACAGTAATGTTACATTACGCTTTTGGTTCATAACAAGGAAGGAGATGTGGCCTAGTATCATCCAACTGAGAACCTTAAAACTCGCGAAGGAAGGTGTTCAAAGAGATTGAAACTAATTGCTCCAAAACAGGCAGCTAACTCTCAAAAAAATTCCTAATGGCCAACAAATTCTTGTTGCTGGCAACTTTACAAAATATCACATTCTTTTTCCCCCAAAGAGCAATTACTGCATATTTGTTTATACACTTTCGAACTTGTGTTTTGAAGCATCTGTAGTCTAACTCCAGACTCATGGTTAAGCATCCGTCTAAATCTCGCCTTTTAAGCAGTAATAACAGATTAGCAAACAGAACCCGCTAGTGCCGATAAGTTTTTACAACTTGGTCGATATGACGTCGACAAAGCGGGCAATTCGAGAGCTGCGATGAGCACAATGTGCAGCAGCACATGTGTCCACATGGCACAAACTCAGCATTGTAGTCTTGCTCCAAGCATATGACACACAAACTGGGCATTCCTCCATCCTTCTTCTGAGCTGTATTTTCACTGTCATCGTGCGGGAATGCGGTAACACCATCGCTTTCCTCATCGCCACCCTCTCGTTGCAATGCCTTTCTCAAAGCTGCAGATTTCATCACCCTCCTGTGAAGAGCTTCTCTCCTCCAGCGCTCCACCAAGTGCTTAATTGCGCGGGATGTGATGAAGTAGATGAACACAAGGGTGAATCCGAATGACATGTACCAACACCATCGCGACCATCTTCCTAAATTCTCAACAAGCTTGTCCAGACTCATAGGAGTTACGTAGAACGGCCCCTAATCAGATTTCTGAATTCGCATGAGGCCTCGGTCATCTTGCACAGCTTCTCCGTCAACGGTTAGGTTGGTGCCGGTGAGTAGCACTCTCTCCACTTCACACCCAGCATTTTCAATCCCTGCAAATAGTCCAGCGTTCCGCTCACAAGCGACCGCCCACACTCAAAAACATCGCTGGAAACAGTGAGCTCCATGCCCGCTGCATTCCGCGCTCCGACTATGAACACGCGACCAGTGCCATCTTCCAAATACTATGGAACCTCTTCACTGATGGACAGCATGAGTGCCGAGTCCCGAATCCACGAGCCAGTGTCGTTAAGCTTAAGGAAGTGCTGTTCGGCAGTCTTCTCCAGGATTACCCCCCGCAGGCTTGAATGCTCGCTAGCAATTGGAGCCTCGGATCCCACACCACCGGCCACAGTAACCACTAAGGGAACAACAGTGCAGGCTGATTCCAGCAATTTAGTCAAGTCTTTGAGCTGGTTCACGCGCTCGACAGACCTGAGATGAAGGGCATCGCGGCCTGTGTTACGACTCAAGCAGTAGAGCGCTGCTCCGCTAAAGCACAAGGTGATTCCCTCCCATGAAAGCACGGCTGCTCTGCTCTTGCACCTGTCAAGGGACCTTAGTGATTTTCCTCATCAAGGTTCACCCTGGTTTTAACTGCCTCACAAATTCGGATTCACGCGATTCCGTGTTAATTCATCACCTGTGCTAACTTCTGCACCAACAATACTCGCCTTGAGGTCGAGCCGAACGGAACAAAATTCCCTGTGCAAACAACCTATACCTAAACTAATTGTTGTTTCTAATCAAATTTACAATATAGTAGCGCATAATTGAGAACGCAATCGCGCATATTTCCATTGCAGACATGCACAATGCATGTAGAAATCAAAGTAGATAGCCCTCTATACAACCTTTCACACTCCGCAACACTCTCTCCTAGCATTTCATCGAATCCAACGCCACTCCGCGTTAGACGTAACATGCTTAGCAATTCCACCACAGATTCTTGCCAAGGCTTCAAAAAAGAGGCATGCGCATAATTCTCGGTTTCAACTACAATCCTGCACCACTCAATGTAAACCTGCTATGGATCTCAGCATGAAATCATCAAGACACAACCAACCACATCAAGGATGGCCCACAGAGCTACTTCACAACCACTAGCGACAAAGAAGATACACAACTTCGGACCCCCAACCCGAAATTCCTGTTGAGGGCTAGTAGTGAACAGCGTGGATTAACTCAAGGAGATACGACTCAAACATCAAAACAACCTCAGAAACACGAAGATTCGAGCAAACGGAGAACTGAGCGGTTAGCTTACAACACGAACAGAGAACGTCGCAGTTGGCCTTAATCTAAGTGGCTAACCATGCAACAAGGCTGAGTTGACTAGTCCGAAGTATCACTCACTGACGTGGATGTCTTTCTCAAAATTAATATGATTGCAGCAGTGAGGGCTTGCGGCAACTTGCAAACCTGAAGATGTTTTATGGGTCCGTATTTAGCTTACGTGTTATCCGCTAATTCCTGCACGACATCTGTCTGTGTTTAGTGTCTGCCTGTTTAAATTTGCCTGCATTTGATTTCGGTACTGCTCCTAGTTTACAAAACCACACTCGCAACAATCTCCTCGAGTCCGCCTACTGCAACTCAATTGGGTATGTTCTTAAGTCAATACTTTCTTCAATACTTGCTTGCTCTAATAATTTTGAAGTCTTATGTCTGCTTACATCAAATTTGTTAGATTCTCCTGTATTTCGAAGGGAAACGTAATTTTCCGGGAGCTCTCGGGAAGATTTGTGATATGATTTTTCCTGAAAGTTACCTTTCCTGGAGGAGCTGGAGCTTAGAAAAGAGGGAGTTGTAAGATGGGTGAGGGTGGGTGTTTCCTTGGGTGCAGACCTGTTCGACTTGAAGTTTGATGATTCTGTGGTAGTAAACGATTAGTGGTTCACAACATCCGATGGTTGAAATTCTTTGACATTTGCAATTCAAGCATTCTAACTTTCAGGCCCACGAGTTGAGGGATTTTGGCAACTTGAAGGCCTGAAGGATTCTGTAAGCATCCAACATACTGTGAGTTACCACACTGGCGTTGAACAAAGTTTCCAACGCCTTTCTTCACTTGACCTGCTCTTGCTCCAAATCTTAGAAAATATGACATTATTTCTTCATCTGTATACCTCTCGCCATTTCTTATACAGATACCTTGTGTCAAAGCAGGCTTTCAAAAGAGACGAAGCAGCAGCAGGAGGAGTCACAACGGCTAGGAGTGCACGGGTTGTCGTTCTCAGCCCTACAAAAGAAATGGCTGAACAGGTTTTCATTTTCCACCTCTGTTAGCCTCATATGTTAACGTGGTAGATAGAGGTCATGGCGTGGTAATGAGGAACTTCCTTCGTTTTGCAATATCGGTCAATACAATTTGAGAGAGAGCCATTCAGAACTGTTTTAGTGACTGCCACGTACACGAAGGTGTCGAGTGTTAATACACCTTCACATTCAACTGCCAAAAGAGACACGATGACTCTGCGCTTCATAATGTTGTGCGTTTGATTCTAGTAAAGCTTTTCAGGGTGATGATTCCGCATGATTAATATGTTATTTGGCTATTGTAGGCTGTCCTGTCCTTATTGGATGAAGAGTTCCCAGGCATCGAACATGTCTACACATCTACTTTGATTAAGAAGGTGGTTACTTTCTATCAGAGCGAGGCATAAATTCTATCAATTATCATGAAGCTATTCCGGCTAACGAGAGGAAAATGGTGGCAATTTTATTTGCATGAATATGAATGAGATCTGTTATGCTTTATGAAAATGGGGAGCAAGTATGAAGATTCTCTACCCGACAAGTGAAGGAATGGGCGTTTATATGCAGGGTAGAGAACTTTCAAAAGTACAGAGATGCTGATAAGGATTCTGTGCTGTTGATTGTTAATACTGACTTAGCAGCCCGGGGTTTGGACCTTGTTTGTGATCACATCATTAACTTCAATTTTCCTCTTAATCCTGTACGTTAACATTTGGACGGTTGTTCTTTACACATCTTCGTCAATAAGCATGTGTTCTTAAGTGGTCTGTCACCGTTACACTTTTTCTCTCAATTTTACATCTAAAAATGTCGCGATTTTCGTTGTAAAGAAAACTTTGTGGGAGCTATCTCGATGTCGAGATGATTATGTTGCTATCTTACTTTGACTAATGAATTTGTTGCAGTGCACTTCGCTTATCTTCTTAGACATGAGACAGGTTGATTACTTGCATCGAACCGGAAAGACGGCCCGTATTGAAAAGTAAAGGTAAGACACTGAGGTTGGAGTGGAATACGTAACTTTATTCCTTCATATTCTCATTTTCCATGGACAGTTCGAAATAAATGGGTTCATGTTACAATTTTCAATATACTTGACTGTTGCCTATGCATTGCTTGGCCGTTTGATTTTTGGTGTCTATGAGCTTGGTGACGAAGAGGGACCTTACCCTAGCAGTCAAAGTGGAGGAGGCAATGCACAAAGGGTTTAGGGGTTAATACTGACTTAGCAGCCCATAGAAGGTTTGACAAACAGCCGGGAGAGGCTCACTAACATAAAAAAGAATGAAATTGAAGAGGAGCGGAAAGAAAAAGCTCAGAAACTGGGTGCATCACTAAAATATTCAAACAAGCGAGGCGGATCAAAGACTAGTTCGCGAGGCGGTAAAATTAGCGGCTCAAGTTCGGGCAGGAGGGCAAAGGCAAGCAACAATTCAAGGCCAGATAGTAGCCCGCGGCCAAAGGGAGCTGTTGGGGGTGCTACTATGATGAGAAGATAAAGCAATTAAAAGTTTGTTAATTGAAGTTGCATTATGGATTACTTCTCCGACCACATGCAGTCAAGCCAACTTGTCATTTAAAAAAATCACGGACCCTTCTATTAAAGTATGCATGTGCTAGTCACATCGATAATACTAGTCACATTCGTTTTACTTCTGTTCACGTCTGCTACAATATTGCGGATGCCTCATGTAGAGTTCGAAGTGGACTGACCAGCTTTGTCTAATTTAAGTTGAGTGCCACATGACCTGAACCATAATCGACATTCCGCTGCATTACAATGATCACTTGGGAAGGCGCTTACAAATCAATGAAAGCAAAAAGAAGATAAGCAAACATACAATCAAATCCCATTTGAAGATGATCTGCACTTCAAAAGATCGAGAGAAGTACGGACTGAACATAAATGTGTAATGTCAGGCTGCATAACCCTGCCACCTAGGAGGCACCAACATAACGTTGAGCGTGTTGTGAAAGATCCCCTAAGATGAGAGTACCAAACAAGGGGGCACTAGGGAACAAGTCCTCGCTTTGACTCTAAACCAGCAGCTTCTACTCTCGCGCACTAGACGGAAAGGTGTCTACAGTGACTGCTTCAATGCCAGTCTCATGTTCATCAAATAAACAGACCAAAATGACCATGGCCAAGAGTGATCCATACCAGACAAAAGAATACTTTCATCCCCTGCGAAGTAAACTACGAAGGATTCACACTCTGCAATCGAGAAACAGCTCTCCATCCGATATCCCTACGGCAAAAACCTTCTGGCCAGTCTATCTGATCCACGGCACTATAGGCCTTGCTTTGCGCCTCCGCAATATCTTTTCCAACTGCAGTGATGCCAAGAACACGCCCTCCCGCTGCTACAATATCATTTTCGGAGTTCATAGTTGTGCCAGCGTGGAAAATTTTCACGCCAGGAGCAACGACTTCCGCTACATCCAAATTCTTGATCCTTGTTCCGGTGACGTACTTTCCTGGATAACCGTTGCTGGCCATCACAACCACAAGGGCGGGATCCTCGGCCCATTCCAGTTGGACTCCATTCAAGCTTCCTTTGCATGCAGACAACAACACCTGCACCAAATCCGACTGCAATCGAATCATGAGCACCTGGCACTCAGGGTCACCGAACCGAACATTGTACTCCAAAAGCTTCGGAGAGCCATTCTTCTTCTCAATTATCACACCTGCGTAGAGAACCCCCAAGTACTTGCAACCTTCGGCACGCATGCCATTTACAGTAGGATATATGATGGTTTCCATAACTTTTCGCTCTAGCTCAGGGCTCAGGGCTGGGGCGGGGGAGTAGGCCCCCATACCTCCCGTATTCGGCCCTGTATCTCCATCTCCAACTCGCTTGTGATCTTGAGCCGATGCCAATGGTACCGCATTCTCCCCGTCCACAATTGCGAAAAACGACACTTCCTCACCGTCAAGAAACTCCTCCACGAGCACTAACCCCCCCGCTGAACCGAATTCGCTACTCACCAGCATGGAATCCACGGCTGCATATGCTTCCTCCAACGTCATCGCTACCACTACACCTTTCCCCGCTGCCAAGCCGTCCGCTTTCACCACAATCGGCGCACCTTGTTCTTTAATATATGCCTTCGCCTTCTCTGCGTCCGTGAACGACTGATACTTCGCGGTGGGAATCTCATACTTGTCACACAACCGTTTCATGAAATCCTTGGAGCCCTCGAGAGAAGCTGCGCTCGCAGACGGACCAAAAGCAGGGATTCCCGCTTCCACCAGATCGTCCACCAAACCAGCCACGAGAGGAGCCTCCGGGCCGACAACCACGAGCCCCACACCCGACTTCTGGCAGAATTCAATCACCGCAGCACTGTCCTTAATATCCAACTCCCCGACACAAATGGCGTCTCCGGAAGTATTAATCCCAGCATTGCCCGGAGCACAGAAGACCTCACTACAAGTAGGCGACCTCTGCAATGCATAGCAAAGGGCATGCTCTCTTCCACCCCCTCCAATTACCAGCACCGGGATAGGATTACTATGCAACTCTTCGCTTTCTCCATCATTCCTCACTCCGACACTACCTTCTCCCTGCATCGCTGCTGTCGCAGCAGCCCCGCTGCGTCCATTCCTCGCGAATCCTCCCACCTTCTTCCAATTCTCCAATTTCCCCGTCTCCACACACCCACGCAAACCCGAAACCCCACCATTGTTTCCCACTGCTCGCACCGAGCTAAAGCTAGTCTTACCACCGCACCAGAGTTTCACGACGTCCGACACACGTGAACCAATCCCTCTACTCTCTGATCGCAGCGAAGGTACACGCCCTACTACCTCCAACTTGCAACACCCGGCCATCGCTGCCATGCTTGAACGATCTAAAACCCTAACCCCTCAATCCTTCAGAACTTTAAGGGGGGAAAAAAAAAAAAAAAAAAAAAAAAAAACCCGAAAATCCCAATCATGAAAACCCAATTCGACCGAAGCTCATTCAATCAATCAATCAGTGGGCTTGAACAGTGTCGCGTCTGAATAGAGATCTGGCGAGAATTGCCGCGGCCATGGCGCACTGAGAGATAATGCTCCGACGATGCAGTGTAAATCATTCGGAGGGCGAACCCTAAATTGGGGCTGCTGGTGACGATAAGCCTTAGGGACTGGGTCAGGGAATTTGCAGGAGGGGATTTGAGATAGTGCCGAATTTCTTTATGCTCCCGTTCCATTCCTCCAGCGAAACGATGGCGCATCCCCGCACCGGATCAGGCTTGTGGACTCCCTCCCCCCCCTGGAGCCGGTCCCCCTCCCACAGCACCAACCTAGGAAGGCCCGCATTGGATGCTATCGCTGGAATTGGTTGGATGAGCTATCGCTGGAATTGGTTGGATGATATACCTCTGGAATTGGTTGGATGATATACCTCTGGAATTGGTTGGATGATATACCTCTGGAATTGGTTGGATGATACCTCTGGAATTGGTTGGATGGTATTCGTGGTATTTGTTTGGATGACATGTTTTTAGTTGGTTAGATGATATTCATGCGATTGGCTCCGTTGCCACATAATTGAGGAAAGGTCTTTGTCTTTCGGATTAAGTTGAATCTTGGAATTGAATGAATCTTGCTTCTTTGCCTTATCTCTTTTTTAAGGGGTAGTCTAAATAGATTCTGTTATATTTTTTTAAAATAAAAAACTCGCCATGAATTTTTCATATTTGCATATATTTTGTGACTTTTGTGTTGTGTCGAAAAGTGTAAATTCGACCAATCTTGTGTTGAGTTTCTTGAACATTTAGTTTCTCCAAAGGTAGGTTCTTGAACATTTAGCTTTTACTTAATCATTTGGAATAAAGAAATCAAAGAATGTAGATTTTTAATTTATATCAATGTTCAATTTTAAAGTACAAAATTGAGGTAAGTTTTCAAAGTAAAAATTTCAAACTACATACATAATTTTAGAAACATAGATTTATGAAGCTCAAATAAATTGCAGTTAAGATATTAATTAATCATGTAAATTTTTGGACTACAAAATTTTAAAAATTCCACAATGTAATGGTTTTTAAATTTTATTTGAATAGAACCATAAATATTTTACATGTAATTGAAACTCAACAACAAATATATGTTAAATTAAAATCAAGTGATTCATTAAAATATACATTTTAATCAAATTTAATACTATCTATGATATATTAAAGATTCTATAATTGTCTTATCATTACTACAACATTTTGATGTCTTCTAAAGTTTTATGTAAACCAAGTAATTGACCAAATTTTTAAAAATAAATAAAATAGAATCAGTTGCAATGAAATAATACAATAAAACTAGATAGCTTTATTATTTTGGTTGTCATATGACTTTAAATGTTATACTGATTAACCAGTATTTTCAAAATAACTAAATCAAATTGAGATGCCTTGAAATTTTCCCCAAATTAATAATTAGTCAAAAAGCTCAATTATTGGATTTTATTATTATTTTAAATATAAAATAGATTTTCTAAAGACCTTTTGTGATATTAATTCTATCAAACTGAACTATTAAAAAAATAAATTTAGTGCACTCATTAAATCCTAAACTTGGATACCATGCAAGCTCATGCAAAGTCCACTTCCCTCTCCCAAAGACAAGACAAGCCAAGCCAAGTCGAGACAATCGTGCCGCAAAACCCTAAACCCTATGCGAAGAGCAGCCTCGGCCCTCGGGAATCCGCGGTGAGGGTGGCAATCCGCGCAGGCATTTGTCGAGCTCCGACGCAATCACCTCGATTCGGTTTCTCATCTCGCATTCTCCATTTTGTTCATCACCTTCCAAGTTCCGCTTCGGTGGGTTCCGGGACCCCGCACTGGGTTTCCATTGCAGGTCGAATTGCCAGCTGACTTGTGACTGTTTTCTCGAGCGTAGATGTGTGTTTCGTGGTTGGATTTGTGAGTTTTGCCTTTTGCCGAAGGGATTCAGTTGGTTCCTACCGTGTGCTGATGTCTGGCACATCTTAGGCTTTGGGTGTGTGCGCTTTTAGGTTTAGTGTGTTGGGAGCTAGAAGTGGTGATTTGTGTTTGGAGATTGTTGTTGCTGTGGTTGTGTTTTTGGCGATGTAGTGCTGGTGATTGTGACAGGTGGTGCTAATCAAGCAAACTGTGGGAAGAATGTTTGTTTGATATTGCCTGTGTGTGATGCGGTGTTTTTTCCTTCTAATTGAAGCCAGGTCTCTACTACTTATTTAGGTTTCAAAATTTTGGGTGAATATCTTGCAGAAGTGGCTCAGATGTCGCTGCGGGCCGCAAACTTGATAATCGCAGGGGCAGGTTCCTTGGCAGGAACACCGCTGCCTTTTCGGTCGCCTTCGATGAGTAGGGTGTCGGCGTCCGCGGATGCACTCACAACAGTGCCGCTGGCTACCAAGGGAGCCTCCTTTATCCGCAAGCACTTGCAGACTCTTGCACCCTACACTCCCATTGAGCCTTTTGAGGTAAGTTCCTCTTGAAGCGACTGCCACAGTGTGAAGTCTGCTCTTGTGACTGTTGCTGTATCTCCCCTTCTCTGCCCTAATCTAACTTGGCAAATACCACTTTTGTAGTATGCTTTCATCCTGAGCTGCGCTCACTACGTTGGTTCACTTAACCTTTTTCTGGACTGCATATTAAATTTAATAAGCTTTTCAAAATTACCATGTAGTGATAGGACATTTTACTTTCTCGCAGAGGAATATGACTTAAGAGAGTGGATTATGGCCAGCCTCGATCCTACAGTAATGTGTCTTAGTTGCAGCCTTTATATTTGAGAACATGTGAGAAATCTTCAGATTGTATTTTGGCTTTGGAGTAATTTTCTTCCGTTATGTGCAGATATTGTCGGCGAGACTAGGCAGGCACCCCAAGGACATTGTTAAGTTGGATGCCAATGAGAATCCATATGGACCGCCCCCTGAGGTAGTTTTCTTAATATATATATATATATATATATTAGTCTCAACAGGTGCTTCAACACTATGGGGGGCAGTTCTTCCTTGTTTTCAATGTACGTAAAGTAGAATACTGTTTTAGCATGTTTTGAGAACTGTACAACATATTTTTCGCTACTCATGTTAACAATTAAGCTGTGATCATGATGTCTAAACTGCCACCATATTTTCTTATTGTTCATGAATGACGATGTGCTCAATACATGGGATTTGGCAGGTCTTGGAAGCGCTGGGCAGCATGGAGTTTCCAAACATTTATCCTGACCCAGAAAGTCGCAGGTTGAGGGCTGCACTAGCTGAGGATACAGGAATAGGAGCTGAACACATTCTGGTCGGTTGTGGTGCTGATGAGCTCATTGACCTTATTATGCGGTAATGTTCTAATTGGATCAGGTCCCTGTAATGTACAGCCTGGTTTTGAGGAATCTAGTTGGACAGAAGCGTACTACATTTCACACCGACATTTCCATCAATCTATTATATATTTGCTTAGAGGAACCACTTTTAAACTGAATTTTATTTAAAAAGGTTGCTGTAGTTTCTGGCAAGTAAATTCTCCGTGCTATCAGCTCTCATGACGGTTCTTGATGTTTCTGAGATCTTTAGTTGTCTTTCTGAATTGAATTGTCCTTGGCATGTGATTTGGTCTCAAGCAGGTGTACATTGGATCCTGGTGACAAGATATTAGACTGTCCACCCACATTCACTATGTACGCATTTGACGCTGCAGTGAACGGAGCTTCTGTCATCAAAGGTGGCTTTTTTTCCAAAAAAAATTCTGTATATTTAGTTACATTCTCATGAATTTTGGTTCACTGCTATTATACTAATGTTCAAAGTTAAATTTTGGTTTTTTTTTGTTTCCTTTCTCTTACCAGGATGTCGCCGTCCTTTCCTCTATGACTGATGCCATCTCTTGTCTTGAGGATTGCGCAGTTCCTAGGTTGCCAGGGTTTGCATTAGATGTATCTTCCATTGTTGACACTGTGCGACAACAGAATCCTAAGATAGTCTTTTTGACTTCGCCCAACAACCCTGATGGATGGTAATTTTCTTGGATATGGTCTGATAGACAAAAGGTGTCAAGGAAATGTCATTGCTTTTTTGAATGTATTTGTTGGGTGACAATGCGGAGTCTTTGTGATTTAGACTTACACTTATTGAACCTTGCAGCCATCACTTTGTGGAAATATGGTTGATCATTTTTAATGTCACATCCTTCTGAGCACCAGCTTCTATGTGATGTCAAATCCACCATAAAATTTAGTGTGTTGTAACATTCCCTTATCATAGTGTGACATTAATGGCAGATGTGTTTATGTTTCTCATGTCGATCGGTCTCAACGTATTCAGTGTAATCGTTTGTGTAGTTTGGTGTCGGACGATGATTTGAAGACTATATTGGATCTACCCGTCTTAGTAGTTCTGGATGAGGCTTATGTGGAGTTTGCTCGAGAACCCTCTCGCACTAACTGGGTGACCAAGTATGAGAACTTGATTGTTTTGCGCACTTTCAGTAAACGTGCTGGTAAGAAACATTGAACGTCTTGTTCCTGTGTGTCCTTTACCATCAGCGAAACCTGGAAATTGAATTTTGAGAATTTATTGCTAAATATTCTTTAATGATAGCGTAGATGCATCACATTTTTGTTGGGTACTCTTTTGAGGACCTGTAGTGTTCAAGCATCATGTTCTAGTTAACAACCGGTGTTGAGGTTCGTAAAAAAATTGTTGCTATTTATTGTGGGATTCGCCTCTCGTTCCATGTTTGATGATTTTAGAACTGATTTGCTCATTCTCCTTATTAATCAAAAGAAACTTGGCGGGATTGAGCAGGGTTAGCAGGTCTGCGGGTTGGCTATGGTGCATTTCCGTTATCTCTGATTGAGTACTTGTGGCGAGCCAAGCAGCCCTACAATGTCTCTGTTGCTGCTGAAGTGGCTGCATGTGCAGCTCTTACTAATCCAAAATACTTGGAGGTAATGGCAATTTAAAGTTTAACCTCATAATATTCAAATCTAGCAGTTTATTCTGATAGTATTTTAGTCTGCTGCTATCGGCAATAAGTTTTGTACAGTTTACCACCTCTTTAGTGATGCACCTAAAATTAATACCGGTTGCGTTTTCTCTTGACCTCAATAGCTCATGCTTGTATAACAGGATGTGAAGAACGCACTGGTGGAAGAAAGGGAGCGCATGTTTGTGAAGCTGAAAGAGTTTTCTTTTCTGGAGCCATATCCCAGTCATGCCAACTTCATTCTGTGTTCAGTAACCGGCAACAAGACTGCCAAGGAACTGAAGGTAAAACCACTTAAGCTCATCTTAATCAGTACGTTGGCTTTCTTTTCCTGTCTTTTGCACATGTATCTTCTGGTGTACTAAATTTGTGATTGGAATCTCCGGATGGCTGTATCTGTTCTCGTAGTATTTGTTTTGATTAAGTTATTAATGTGAAAGTTTAGACTTTGAACTTGTAAGCAATGCTTGCTACCTCAGCTGGAAGTGACTGTAAACCACGTAAGGCAATGTAATATTGGCCTAACCTCCGAAACTTCATTTAGGTTTGACGAGGTTTTCTATGTATGCCATGATTCATCAGTGTTTTTCTTAAACCATGTACAGGCTGCACTTACTAAGGACGGAGTAATGGTTCGTCACTATGAGAAGGCCGAACTACAAAACTATATTCGCATTTCTGTTGGGAAGCCGGAACAGACTGACGCTGTGCTTGCCGCCCTTGCTAAGTTGCAATGATAATAAATTATTTATATAAAGTTCTCATGTTCGTTGGTTCTGTTGCATTGTTGGACTTGGTATGTACGACTCTTGAACATTCAAATCGTCATTTGTGTCGGGTGGAAGTATGAGATATTTAGTAAGGCGAGCCTGTGAACACTTACGATTTGCTGTTCTGTAACACTGTTGCTGAACACTGTTCCAAAGACCTCAGGCGGATTCGGTTTCAACTGATGTGGATCGTAAACAGATATCGTCATACACAGTTCTTGTGGTTTCGTTCAATGCCCTCCGCCTTGCTGCGGTTCAAGACCTTGCAAACTGTAACGCAAATGCAGTGTGCTATCAGTAAAATTTGCACTTAAAAACTGGACAGATCGTGACGGACATGGAGCCATATCTGACAGATCGAGTCTCGGTGTACAAGTCTTTCCTCCACATGAATGGAACATTAGTAATCGTGTGATTAGCAGGCGTGATATTCCTAATTGTTAAGGTTATTCATAGTACACTAATCCAACATCAATTTGCAGTGTTTTCCTTGACACGTATGATTAACAATTTCATATTCACTCAACAGCTTCAGGACTCCTTTTCACAAGAATGTGAAGGATCACGTGTAGCCATATCAGTCTGTTGCTTCCTGGACAGTTTTCAAGCTGAATTCGAATCTGACAACCACCTAGATACACTGTGTAGGGGTGGAGATCACGCTTTCAGGAGAAATTAAAAGACGCTTTTGTGTGCTCAGTATGAGGGCGCGATTGTGCTGATTCCCGCATGACGAGGGAGAAAATTACTATACACCGCATGGAAGGAATCAAAGCCATGCAGCTTCTTTTACTGGTGGTTGCCTTGTTTACTAGACATCGAAGGTAGTTACTAGATATAGGGGTTGCACGCAGAGGTCAGTTACAATAGGCAAATTGTGAACGACGGCATCGCAATTTAAGCTTTTACTCGCTGTCATTTGCTTCGATACGTTCGCAACTCACAGAACTATGTTCGGCAACCTAAAAGATCCCAGAACCACAAAAGTTTGCTAAGCTATACTGCAAGTATAGAATCCTTTTGGTCCTCAGTTACAACAGTCATAGCATAAATGGCACAAACTACTCTGACATGGGTGCCGTATGGATTATCCTAAAACTCGGCAGTGACAGGTATTCCCACAATCGTAAACAAGTCGCATCTCAATTAAAAGGAGCTATTTAGATACTATTATGCTAGAATATGTGAAGAATTGGATTGGGTTTTGGCGTTTATGAGAATACTCGTCACCTATGCAGGCAGAATCATAGTCTTTAGTGGCAGGTGTAGGTGTCTAATCGTTAGCTCCTGAAAATCTTAGTCCAAATACGGCCTTCTAGTACTATTGAGTGATCTGCAAAATTTAGAATATTTAGAGTTTACAAAATCAAAAAGTAGGAAGATAGCAAAACTGCCGACATCATACAAGTTTGTAGCCTGTCTGCAAACCGACAGGAATTAAGCAGTGCACTCGGAAAGACATCACAACTGATTTTGTTGTACTTCTAAATCAGCCTTAAGAGTCTCAAGTCTGCATAGTAATTATAAACCTTCACATAATGAACATTTATCTTGGGCTGGGATTGAAGCGACCACTGTACTTGAACGAGGACGAGGATTGATGCGAGGATGCTGATGGCTGTAAACGTCGTTCAGAAGTAGGCCTAAAATCGTCCGATGCGGAACTGGAGATTTGCAATGGTACTCTTGGTTTCTTCGTCTTCGCTATCTCTGCAGGAAAGGGGTTCTCACCACCAGATGACAAGAGAGATTTAGGTCCTACAAGAGCCTCCAGCTGCTTCACCACTTCGTGCATGCTGGGTCTCTCAGATGAAGTATCTTCCACACATTCCAGAGCAATCTTCACAAATGTGTCCAGATCGTGAACGGGAGTGCCAACAAGCACAGGGTCAAGCAGCTCGAAGACACCGGTTATCCCTGAATTGGCTATTATTTTCCTGAATTCTGTGACGATGTGGCCCTCTCGGCTGACTGGAGGTCGGCCCGTAAAAATCTCAAGTAGAACCACTCCGAAGCTGTAAACATCGCTCTTTGAGGACATTATATTTGTGGCATAATACTCCGGATCGAGATAGCCCTGACAATGATTGATCAACCGTATGATACCAGTAAGTAGGAAGATAAAAACAATGCATATGTCCAATGCAAAGATAATCAACAACCATGTGTCAGGAACAGGTTTAGAGTTTCATTGCCAAAGCGAAGTTTGCTAATGAAACAGCAGAGGATGATGAATATACCATCGTGCCCCTAATCGTTTGATCACGTTTTCTGTCGTTCACACTAGAAACCATCACCGACAGACCAAAATCAGCGACCTTAGCATTCATGCTATTGTCCAGCAGAATGTTGCACGATTTGACATCCCTGTGAATTATTGGTGGGTCTGCATTCTCATGCAAGTACGTTAAGCCTCTGGCTGCACCCAATGCTATCAAGAGCCGCCTGTCCCAATCCAGAGGTTGGTTTGATTTCAATCCTGCAAAGGTTTTTTGAGAATCAGTAAAATATATAATTTTGAGAAGGAAAAGGTTGAAATGCTTATGAAAGCCATCATAATAAAAAATATGTATAACAAAATGCACAGGGATATCCATAAAAAGCTGACGTTCATAACCTCGGGCTACGTTGCAAAAAGCATGGAAACATAACTTAGTCAGAACAACTGTTACCCATAATTTTTTAACACAACCTCAAAATTTATTTAGGTTGTTGATCACGGTTTTCCTTGTGATACAGAGATTCTCTCCATTTGTTTCAAATCAATGGAGAGAATTGTTTTACCGAAAGTTCAATGAATTGTTTCAGTGAACTACTACCAAAATCTCAAGTAGCATCTACGGTTTAAAAAGTTACTGAATGAGTCACTCCAAGAAACACACGGTTATGAGTTGTAAAACCCCATCTTGCAAGGTTCTCACTCACCACGAAGCCAATCTGTCAGAGAACCATTAGGCACGAACTCATATACAAGCATCTGCTCTGCCTTATCGAAGCAGAACCCCACAAGTCCAACTAGATTATTGTGATGAACCCGGGATAAGAGCTCTATCTCATTTTTGAATTCGTCGGCACCTTGTTTGGAACCTTGTTGTGCCCTTTTCACCGCGAGTATTACACCTGTTCCCAACATTACACCCTTGTATACCTGCTCAACCATTGATACCACCACCAGTTACCACTATTGTCGTAAAAACCACTCCCATGTTCCAGTAAGACCTGGAACATGCGATAGCGCGCACAGTTACAACTTTGCCAGGTCACTTACAGAATTAAACCAAATAAGACCAGGTCTAATACAGTTGATACGTGATAAGATTGTACATTTTCCGGATAAAAATAATGGTTCACCTTGCCATACCCTCCAACCCCAAGCGTATTGTCATCATCAAAATCATTTGTCATTCTCCTGACATCATTGAAAGTGAACCAGCGAGGTCCTTTCAGTTGAGGTGCCTTTCCATCTTCAGCTTTTGCCCATGCACCTGCACACCGGCAAGCCCGCCATTCAAATCATCGTTCACCCTAGTGCGTCGCATCAGTACTTAAAAGGATGATACATGCTCTTGCTGGGAAACTTCATGAATTTCGCTTTACCGAAACGATTGTTCTTTCGTTCTTCCTCAGATCTGCGTTTTAGCCTTAATGCAACCAAAACAAGGAATCCAAGAAGTGCCAACAGCGCTCCAGCTCCAGTAGCAATGCCGATTATGGCCACTTTCGAGACACCAAACGTCACAGATCCCGCTTCTGTGTCACACCATATCACTCGACATCATTAAGGCATTCACAGTGACACGTCACAAAAGTTACATATGCTAGAGTAACGCGATCTAAGGCAATTCTTTGTTAAGCTCTTGGATAATAATGTACTAGAGTAGATTATTGAATGAAATTTGGAACTTTCAAATAAAGAGCGGAATGAAATTTTTGATATGGCTGTGATAAACCTCTTTAACCTCAACACTATGTGCAGAAATCCATAGTTCTTAGTTAGAGAAGGTTAACGATTTGATAGCTGAATAAGCGGCATACTTAGATAGTGAGACAGTCACCGACGGTTTCTATCAATTGGTTAAGAATACATATATGATTATCAAAACGCACCTTCTAGAAATTACTTACAAGCCTTAAATAGGCAGTTGAGTTATAATTCTCTACACTACATGTTGACTAGAATATCAGAAGGTACCTTGAGAAGGTTGAATATCGATGACAAACTCCGGCTTGAAAGGGCTAGTATACTTAACTTTTTGAGTCGTGAACCAACCCTTGATTAAATTATCGGTTCGCCGGTCCATGACTTCGGCTCCGACCGGTGCGAAAATATACAGTCTGACATGGACTTTAGAGTGATTTGCATATTGGGCTTGATATACCCACAGCTGCTCACTGTCCAGTTCCAATGGTGGTTTAATCTGAGATGTGAGGTTCCTTAGAGAATCATATGTTTGAGTCTTCAGCAAGTCCCACAAACTCATATCATTAATAATTGAGGAGGTTGGCGCTCGGATCTCAAGTGTTACTACAAGAGGGTAGCCACAATGGCAAGTGTATGGATTTAAGACGTGCTTGGCGTTTCGGCACAAGGAGGGGCAACCATTGTTAGTAGTAAGAGACGAGGTCCATGTTAGAATCTCATTTGCCCCATTTGAGTTCGCCTCAGTTGAACATAAAATGGGGCCTGCTCGCACAAGTCCTTCACCAGAGCATATCGGATTACCCTCCAACCTGTAGAACATTGCACTCATTTAATACGAGGAACTTGTTATGACTACTCGTAACCAGGATAAGCAGTGCACTGCCTGAATGAACAGATCCATATGCTGCAAAAGATGCATGATTTCTGGGAAAGCACTGACCATTTTTAAATTGATAAAGGATAAACTCACTGAATCTGTGGTAACTCAGCATTCGGATTTTGTGAGTTGACAATTAAAATTCCGTTGTTTTGAAGAGAGACGTGTTGCAACTTCTTTCCCAAGTTCAGTGGGATCGTCAGTGACTCGTTCAGTCGATTATGTTGAAGGTACCTATTAAGCATAAAAGGAAATTATTGGATCATGGCTCATGAAACTGGCTCTGCACTTCCTGGAGTTCATTTGAAATTCAACAAGACTGAAAGTAACCGTGTAGGGATGACGACTAAACGCACAAAAATGAAAGTATAAACTCACAGGCCTTGAAGTGAGGGGTACGCCAAAATATCAGCAGGAAGAGACCCAGCCCAGCTACAATTCTCGCATTTTCTGTGATCGATGAAATGTGCCCAAGTCAAGATAGAAGCTTGATCCACCACTTAGTACCCAATCAGCCTACAGTTGCAGAACTTTCAAGAACCTACACATGAATCACCTTGGCATACGAGAACTTAAAATAAGGGCTCAAATTATATGATAGAATGATAGTTAAGGTAATGGTGTGTTACATTGTTTGAAGTACTTCCGAAGACTCATTCAACCATGTGGGAAAAGGTTGTGGATCAAAAGGATTGTTGCTGAAATCACTGCCGCATATAAATTTTCAAATGTCAGGTCAAAAACGTCAACAATACCATCACTGAGTAGGTGTAATCAAGGAGTGGAGGAATGAGATTGAAATGCTATTCTGTTACATGGTAGCAAATTAGAATCTTGATTTATTCCCAGAGCTATGCAGCATCTCACAATCTGCCTGTAATGCAACACTAACAATAATCGACAAATATTAATCGATTAGCTTGAAAAATAGGTTGTACTGCTAAAGACCTTTTTTTCAGTGCTGCTCATGCATATGGTAAGCTTTCTTACACGTATTCAAGTTGGTTGAGAGCATTCAAATTTGGCAGAGTCCCTGACAGCTGATTGTTGGAAACACGACTGAAGACCAGAACAGAATGAACTCAATTGTCAAAAACAAAAACCGAATAAAAAGTTACCAGGGTCTCAAAGAAACATTTATATCTACCAAAGTTAACTTCAAGGTACGTTTGCTTCTAATAACAAGATGGACTTTCTAGTCTTCAGGACTTTTAACTGCCAACTTGAGTGAAAATTCTTAAGCATGTTAAAGAGTAACGATCACCTAATCATTCTTTAGTATTCCTTTTTGCATGATATATCTGAAATGTGGATAAAAATAGTCAACACATCTGATCGAGAAGATTGGTAACGAAGTGGACGTACATTTGATGTAGCCCAGCGTATTTCCCAACTTTAATGATTTTATTTAGAGTAGAGGGAATTGGACCAGATAGTTGATTGTAATGAAGACTACTGTTACACAGAAAAATCACATTAAACTCTGAAGAAATGAAGCACTTTCAATGTAAATAAATTTTAGAGCTTTGAAGGTGGACCACTGACTAAACAGCTGATTGGAAAAATTTGTAAACATTATGGAATGACGTCAGCAAATCATAAACAGAAGCAACAAAGCTCTTCATCAATTGACCAATTGCAGGTATCAAAACGTAAATTTTCCTTAAACATCAAGGCAGGCCACTTACAGGATCTGAAGACTGGAGAGATTTCCAAAGGATTCGGGTATGGGTCCAATGAATGAATTCACCTCCAGTAACCTGAATTGTATCCCACGGTATAAGAATTCAATTCTTCTGGTGCTTCTTAGCTTGAGACTAACCAGTTCGTGCGCTAAGCAGAGAAGATCGTCTTCACTCATGGCAGTATGCAACAGATCATAAGACTAGCTCCTCTTGGTAGTAGATAACAGATTGTTCGAAACCAGCGACAGAAATGTGAAGCAAACGGAATATCAAAAATGTCTCTTAGGTTGATGCTTGGAGAGTATGCGACAATCAGTAGCCATGTCAGAATAACTTACATGTGCAGGCACTTTGCGGCGTTCCCAAGTTCAGGTGGAATGAAGCCGGAAAATTGGTTGTCATTCAAATGGCTGCAAATTAAATAACACACAATAAAATAAAGAATTTTTATCAAATTAAATAAATCAATAAATATCCTAGGTGCTACTTTTCTTGGCTATTGTGAGGAAGCCTACACCTGAAACTCTATTCGTTCCTAAATGATCCAAGGTTCTGCAACGAAAAAAATTCAGGCATGAGCTCCAATAAGTATAACTAAGTATAATTACGTGAAATATTCTTCAGCTCTCGTCGTAGACTAGTAGAATTAGAAAATCAAGGCGGTAGTGAGTTACTAGTGTTCAATATCTGGCCAGGTATCAAGACCCAGAGAGTCTTTACTGCTTGTTGAGATAGGTAAAGACCCCTCCAACTTATTGTAGGCAACATCGAACCACTTTAACTTGGTTAGTGCACCAAGAGCTGAAGGGATTTCTCCACTGAATCCATTGTTGTTCAAAGCTCTGCAGAACACAACCCACAGAGATTTAGTGCATAATGTCCAGAGCAAATACAGCTTTGCGGAAGTACAGTTCATGGTTTGTTCGGTGCAGCATGCGCACAAGTCAGCGCTGGTTAACTCCGAACTACTTGGATGTGTTCTTTATAAACTTCTAATGTCGTAACTTTATTGATAGCTTAGTCTCCACATTAAGATATAGTGTGCCCACTGAATATCTGATAAGCATAACTAGGATCTCGACGTTGCTAAATTTAACCTGGATAATAAACCACAAATCAAAAGACTGTAATGCACCATTGATTAAGAACACCAAACGAGAGAGAGGTATGACACTATCCACCCGCTATAATAGAAGAAAAGTATCAACTTCTGATTTGGACGTTTCAGAGGATCCATCTGCAACTTACAAGAAGGTCAATTTTTCCAACTTCCCTAGAGATTCAGGGATATGGCCTGAGAAACTGCACTTTTGCAAACTCCTGTAAGCTTAGGACATGATGGTCAGTACTAATCTCCGCACTAAGCCAAGCATAATTGATAGGCGGAGCCGCATAACACACACGATTTGATGTAATGAACATACCAATATATTTGTGAACATAATAGTTCTAGAAGACAGGGAGTCCTTTCGTTTCGAAAGAATTCCGCAAAAGAGCCAGCTGAACAGATTCGTCACTGGAACTTGAATTTTGCATTTAACACGCTACTAGGAATCCAGAACTTACAGATAGAGTAAATTGGTTAAGGAACCCAGCTCAGAAGGTAACTGTCCTTTTAAATCCGTGTTGAACGAGAGATCCCTGCATTGACCAGTCTCTCATCAAGGTTTTATCACAATGCTTAAGAATATCTGAAGAATCCAAAAGCAGAGGCAATCGTATCCTGCATGTATTATATCCCTGCATTCATTGCCTGCTTACGAATCCATTCCCAAATGTAGAAGATACTCAGAGTATCGCTAATCATAAATGGGAGAACTTACAGATTAACAAGAGCTGAAAGTGATCCTATTTCTGGAGGAATGGTTCCCTCAAGGTCTGCGCTTATCAAGTACCTACACATACGATGTAGAAAGAAACGGTCACAGGTATTGAAGAGTAGAGTTTGTAAAGGCTGAAAGCAAGTATTGCAAACTAAACTACGACAGACCTGCTAGCAGATGGCTACAGATGTTCTGCAGATGATATTGATGAATTTGAACGACGATGAATAAGCGAGAAAATGTCTTCAATACCAACAGCCGAGTTTGAAACACATATTTAACCCAAGCATCCACGATTAGTGCGTCAACCACGACAGCATGCCACCAGAATTATTGAATACTTTGCACTGTTATCTTTGCCAGAGGTGCACATCTAGTAAAATAAGGCTGCTAGAAAACTTGTACGTTCAATAGCGCATACCCGTGGTCAGTGTAGTGTGCATACAAGGATATTACTCTGGTATTCTTGTCGTCGCAGAAGACACCCAACCATCCGTCGTAGCAAGGATCTGAACCGCTCCACAGCGACAGGCCGCCACCCCATGCTTCCTTCAACTTGAGCAGAACTTTGACTGTTCGCAAACAAGAAAAGTCCATGAAAATTAAGATACAATGCTCAATTCCAACTTACTCGATGAAAAAAATAATGTAAACATGTATTTTCTTCTCTCTTCAGAGGATTTGCGTGGCAGAATTTGAAATTAATCTTCTCCACCACATTTGAAGCAGGACCTTCTCCGAATCTAAAACCATCTTTGAAGCAAATTTCAACATGAGATGCAGGTCGAGTCCAGTAAGAACTCTCTTCACATTTCTAAAGGAAGCTTCTTTCTTCAACCAGGGTCATCAAGTGTGAGCAGCCGGCTGCTGAGGTCGCTTCACAAAGTTTAATTCAAGTGATCTTGAAAAGAGATTTTGAAAAATAAGAAAAACTGTCAAAAAATGTGAACAGACTGTATTACTATTTTTCCTACTACTGCAGTGATGAACGTGACGGCCAGTGAAGGAGAAGTGAGCCGACTTGAGATGTCTCGATCATCTCTTCCCATAACTACTTAAAATACATAATCTAAAGCTCGTTCAAATGAAGAAATTAAGACAACGGGTACTTCTCCAACACAAAATTTAAAACGTCAGTTTACGATTTGCTTGCGCCAATACTTCAATTTGGGGTTGCTAGAATTAGTGAGGAAATATAAACCATGTGAAGAACACCTCAACTCTTTCTCAATCGAGCTACAACACATGCTTTCTCCGCAGCAAAACATTACCATCGCCAGGATAGGTGACTGCAGCAGACAGAGTCCAACCCAAACTCAAACACGCAACCACAAACGCGACGCTGAGCCATGCCCTCATTGAACCTCCGCCGTATATTCCAGTTCCTCCTCTGCCTTCGCAAACTAGAACCCGTCAAAGGAATCTCCCAGCTCTAATCTCACCACCGCAGCGTCCTATCCTACCGTCTGAGCTGTTATATTTCCACGAGGGCGCATCAGCAGCAACGACCAGAATCCAATGTGGCCAACACATGACTCCTCAACGCAACCCAGGATACCAGAACGAAGCTGCGTCCCTGCAACAGCAACCGGGTCTCCTCGCCCACGAAACCTTCTCTAGATAGACACCCATCTGCAAACACAACGCTTCGAAACTGTGCGCCACAGTGCCAAACTCCCATTTCTTCAGCGCTGCTCAAACGATGTGGAGTTTATGGCTATCGTTTGCCCCCTACAACAGCGCCGTACTCTCTATGGCAAGCTTCAGATTGGGATGGAAACATTGCCCATTTAATGCTATCTGTGTACCCGTCGCTCAGAAACTCCTCACCCGGATAGCTTTGCTGCTATTCTACGCACAAAGAGCAACAGAAATCAGTGCAGCTGCACATCGGACATGGGTAGAGTAGATTGGATATTATTCTTGCACAGTTTCTAGCTCCAATGGAAGCAACGATGGTGTGGACCTGGAGGAATTCAAACCCCAGCGCTCATGTCATGGACAGGCTGCCTCATCAATTCCGTTTCGGTGCCGCAGCCACAGCCCCGCTCCGTGACGAGCCTTCACCGGCGTCTCATGTCCCTCCAGCCTGGCTTGTTTTCGGGACCCCGTATGGGTACCCGTTTAAGGACCCCAATATGGGACCTGGGATATCCTAGTTTCCTTCCCAGACGTATTTGTGTGGACAATGGTGAACAAGGGCACATGTGAGGGGCTAAGCAAGCAGCCAAGCTGAGCACATGCTTTGGTTGACTTGAACTTTAATTGTACCCACATTCCCTCACAGGAGTTGTGATTCCTAAGGTATTTTTAAAAAAAACAGAAACATATTAGCAAAGCAAAACAAAACATTAGCTTCTATCTGTATCCAACTTTGGATTCAGCTATTCCAAATTATTAACAATTCTCACTAAAAAAAAAAAAAAATGTGGCCTTGTATTGAATTTCTAAAAATGATAAAAACAGGTGGACATGCTTTCACTTGGGAAAATCTTAATTTTAAAAAAAAATAAAAACTCAAGATTTTTTGTTAGATTTACTTTCTTTTCTATATATATCTTCTGCAATACATGGCATGTTGTTCTGCTTTCTGAAAACCCTTCAATGTTTAAAGAAGTTAAATCTGGAATAGTCTTTGCCCAATAGAAGCATGCATTAAGGTTGGTCCCAATCTTGGTGATAATAGACATCCACATGTCTCAATTAGACTTACATTCATGAGGGCAGAGTACACATAATTTAATTGATGGTAGGGGTAAGAAATGAGCAATAGACCTGTGCTAACCATTGTGCTGTTAGAAACAGTATGCTGTTGGGTTCCTGTCTCAGTAAATTTAAATGCATTCTTATTGTGGATAATCACATTTGAAGTTGAATGGAAGCTTTGGTGGTTCATGCTCAGGGGATTTTGAGAGATAAGGGCTTCAACATGAAATTAATATAATTTTTGTGCAAGTTTAAAGAGTTTTCTAGCACCAATTTTATGGAAATCCACTTGCAAATCCCAGAACAAATAATGGTACCAATGTCTGTCTATGAAGAAGGCAGGATTTAATCTAAGAGATTAACTTGTAGGATTAATTTAATATCTTGAGCAAAGAAGGTTACAAAAGAAGCCACCTATGAAGCACTTAGGTAGTGGACGTGGAGTGACTTCCAAAGGATTTTATTGTTATTTTTTTTTCTTTCAAAATGAGTCAAATAAACTTGCTAAACCACACAATTGTCTTATTTTTATATATATATATATATATATTTGGAAGATATTATGAAGTGATGGAAGGTCAAGGTGTGGTTAGAGGTGTTTAAGAGCTTATGATCAACACGTATCCAGAAGTAATCAGAATTAATTTTGAAAGAGTTGAGGCCCATATTTTTTTCCTAACATTAGATTTAAAATGTTTTACTATTCTTTAATATGTTATTAATAAAAAAATATTAAAGAGAAAAAATCCAATGTTTGCATTGATGAAAAGAATGAAATCTAATCAAAATACATACAAGGCACTTGAATGTTGCCATTTGAAGTTGAACAATTGGATACATATTACAAAAAGCAATTAAAATATTATAAAGAATCTTCTAAAATTATTTTTAAAATTTAAAATTGATATTAAAATTTTTCAATAGTAACCAAGATAATTAAATTTTTTTCTTTATCTGGTTTAATTTTTTTAAAATTATGTTTAGTAAAACTTGTAAAATACAAAATCTCACTGATAATAATTTCTTTTCTTTTCTTTTCTTTTTTTATTTTTTTGATATAATAACATTATAAGAAAGCACATCTACCTGAATAAAAATAATAAAAGCAAAATTTCATTGGAAAAAAATGAATTTGATAAATATGTATATGATTTCTTTCAATTATTATTTTGACATTTATATATTATATATGATATATTCATATATTTATATATAAATGAAAACATATATGTAAAATCCATATTTAAATGTATTATTATTAAAATATAATAATAATATCATTGAATAAATAATATCACTGTTTGAATATGTATATGTGGGAATTAACTTGGAAGTAATAGTAGCATATACATCCTTGTGTTTGCAAATCAAAAAAATTCTGTATACTATTTGGAATTGACAAAGTTTAGATGCAAAAAAATATTTTTTTGGCAATTAAAGATTCCATCTTCAAAATTGCTTTTAAAGTAAAGCCATTTCTATATTTTTATTTGGTATTGACGAATGAAATATTGAAATTTACATATGGTTAAAGAGATGAATAATTTTGAAAATAAAATAGAAAAGAAACTTTAAATTATAATATTATTATTAAAAAATCAAAGTTATTTTACAAAAACAAATTAATAGTAAAAAGGATGAAGTAGAATATTAAGAAGGCAATGAGTAAAGAGAAAAAAACTTTCAAAAGTTCAACCCTTTTGAAAACAATTATTAGAAAAAATCAAATTACAAGTGGTTGGCATTGGTATAACATATGATTTTTTTATAGAATCTTCACTCATTCTAAGAAATATTATATTAACAAAAATATAATTCAATATGTATATATATATATATATATTTTTTAAATTTAAATCTCCAATCTAAAATTTATCATTCTTTTAAAAAACACAAACTATGTGTTTAAAAGAAAAAATTGGTGCCTTGAAATAGAAGAACCTATAAAATCCTATGAAAAGAATAATAAAGAAAAAGTGTAAGTAAAGACTCTTTTGAAATGTTTTAGTAGGATGAAGAATGCCAAAGGGAATTGCTAATGTTGTAACCTTGTGGTAGTAGCCAACACAACTATGGCTATTGGAGCTAAAGGTGAGACTCACTTGCATTTAGAGGAACAACCTCCAAATTGGGTTGTAAGAATGAACATGGTGCCGTAGAATTTCATCCACTAGGTCAAGTCAACTATCTCCAGCCCGTGGCCTACCCACTACTTGCTTGTTACAACAACCTATTACTTTTATCAATATTAATACAATTCATCTTAAGTAAAGCACCATAAACTTTGGTCAGAGTGGCAAGAAAGAAACTTGAGACATGGGTAGTTTTGGATCCCACAGTTGACATTGACGGTGGACTTTGCTACAATTTTTGGTTTTGGAAGAATTTTGGGAAACTTTGCCAAGTTGTGAGTTTTCTCAGCCGTCACCCTAGGGGTTCTTACTTTGGCATTCTCTACCTCCCTTTCGTACACTCAAAACATTTTATACTTGCCTAAAACATCATTTTGGTGAAGTCCAATTTCAAACTGATATCAAATTTTCATCTTGCACTAGTCCCAGTCTGGAGGTTGATTGTCTGTGGCCGGCTCCCCCCCCCCCCCAGCCCAGGCCAGGGAGTTTGTCTTAGTCTCTGGGTGGATTTCGGAGGTACCCTTGTTATTTTCATGGTGTGGGCTGTAGGGAGCTTATCCAAAAGCGCGAGACGATGAAGTGGACGACGTCACAGGATACGGGACTCACGCACTGTGACCATAATTGATACCGCATTGATGGTGACAAGCAAGTCTCTGTGGGGGTTGCGTCGCACTGCTCACGTCCTCGCTCTATACAACGTGCCCACCCACTTACGAGCCCTCCTTTCTTATTTAGTACAAACCCTGCTCGGCGATAGCGATGAAAGAAGTGCGCCCCTGTGCTTTGCATATCCTATTTCTCTTGTAGGAAATCAGTGTTACTTTCTCTTTGACTCACACTGTTACTCAACTTTGTTTTCATCTCCGTATTCGAAAGAGCCCCAGACACAGTCGTTAACCTACTAGTGTCCTCTGGTGGCAGCCGTTCGCTGGTGCACTCACTGGCTAACAAAAGAATGGAGTTGCGGTTGTAATGTATGTTGGTGCACTCTTAAAACAGGCTGGAGGTATCTGAAAGAGCATGACCCAGGTCTCAGAAGTGGAGCTTGCGTCGCATACCACTGGACAAGCCAGCAACACAAAGCAGAAGGGTTTGATATGAAGCGCTCAATCAAGCAGTATTCCAATGTGGTTATAATTGTGATTCAAGAGTTGCTGAAGATGCGAGTAGTATCAAAGCAGATACGCAATCATGTGGTGCCATGGAAGCACTGGTATACACACTAACCACAGTTCACATAAAAGTGAATGGGTTACCTTTCGTATCATGTGACTCACAAAGCCTGGTACGAGTGTATTGATGGCGTCTGGATCAAAGTGCAACCATGCCCTATAATACGATTTCTCGCAACATCAACTGAATACGTTCAAGCAATAAATCCTATCAAGATTCTGTCTAGTTAGTGGGTTTTAGCTCCTGCTGATTGTCGAATGATCAAAGATGTGTCTGGAAACTAACAATCATGTTGTTCGTTGTGCACAACAAGACAAACTACCAAACTCACAATTGATGAATGCATTCTCGATGATTTCGTTGGCTTTGGCTTGGATGCTGATGTTCCATGACGAATAATGGCGTGGATCATCACAAGTGAAGTAATGCAGCCTTGCTTGCAATGCCTAAACTCAAAAAATTCATGCACGCAAAGAACCCAGTGAGTGTCTTCGTGCAACTTTATGATAGATCCATACATTAGTGGTCGATTCATTACTGGTTCAATTATCCTCAGGAAGAGAGAAGCCTGACGTACGAAGAGCACAGAATTCTTCAAGATAATGTCGTCATTGAAAACTGCAGCAGCCATAAGGTCAGGTGCTTCATTCCATATCCTCCAAATAGTGTCCTGCTATAACTTAACAACTTCGCTGTTCCCATAGAAGAGACACACTTCATGTTCCTACGGACGAGCTATACAATTTATGACTCTAAGGTCGAGAAGCAGGATTGTTGGCTGTGGGAGCTGAAGCAGCTACAGTGCTTGAGGGACAACTGCAACGAAAGATTTATGGCAAGCCGTAAAAAATTGTACTTGTGTCTTTAGGAGGAAGCTTCGGGTGCCACGTGCTCGGAGAAAGACCTAGGTTTGTGGATGCGCCGTAAAAGCCGATTTTAAGACCATTCTACTTACCGTATGCCCAAGTATGGCATGATCGGCAAATCGAGTCTGTGCACATATCTCGGAGATGGCAATATCTCGGAGTAGTCAGGTCCTACACAAGTTTGCAACTTACCATCGACCTCATGGAGGACTTCAAAAGCTGAAGGTTCATGCAGGGGTTAACAACATGATTCTGATCGCGAGAGAGAAATGTACTCAGTTCGAGGTTTAGCTAAACCATATCATCTCTGATCAAGATGCTGGGTAAGGACAGCCTGATCGTCAATTCACCGAGAACTGCAATCAAACTGGAGGCACACAAAACATCGTGTAATAGTTTGGAGACATGGGGTTCCACGTTGTTGAATGTCCCAAACGAGGATGGCACCTGCAGTACTAGTATTTGAATCTGATATTAAAGTGATCGAATGGGATTATTGTAGGTGAGATTTTCGCCCAAGCATGAGTCAATCTCAAATCTGGTGTGGATCGAGGGCAGCTGCTCATCGAGACCAACAAAAGATTGACAGCAAAGACGAAGCCCATACTAAATCTACTTTGCAAAGCTTTACTCGCAGCCTGCTCAAGGAATCCACTAAGTATTGCCTTTTTGTGGTGGTTTTCCAAGTGCCATGATTCTCCAGGTTTTGCAAGTTTTGCTTTGAATTTCTAGAATATTAATTATATGTTGTTACCGGGGGAAAAAAACAAACAAAACAAAACAGAGACTCACACACACAGAGTTGAAATTCAATGTCTTCCACCTTGTAATAAAAAGAATGCTTAAGTTTTCTTGTTGAGGGCTTTTCCAGGACTCTAATAACGTTGTGGTTAGTTTACTGCTTAATGAATTTCAGTTGTTATCACAAACAAACAGGTGTTTTAATACTTAGATTTGTGGAATGATATGAGTCATTTGAGTTCTTTTACATGTAGAATTGTGATTACTATAAAATTTGTTGATATTTAAAAATATGCAGAAAATAAAACAATATATATATATATATATATATTTATATTTATATCAATTTCAACATGTGCAGTGTTTAAAAAATTAATTTTTTAAAAAAAATCTAATACAATTAGTATATTCAAAACTGATGCATTTAAACAAGATGTATCATTTTAATCAAGAAATAGATGTATCATATACTATATACTTAAAATCATTTGATAAAAATATGTTTTAAGAAAAAATCTAAGAAATAACTTACAAAGACCTTATTTGACTAAAACCATAAAAGCAACTTATATACTTATAAAATGGATTCACATGTTTAAATATCAAAAAGTTTATAAGCACAATGTAAAATAATTAAATGTTTAAACCATTTAGTAATTTTTTTTGAATATTTAATTAATGTAAATTTTATCAAGAATAAATAATTAGGTTTCTATTTTTATTTCATAAAATAGTCGGATGTTAGATTTTTAGGCCTACAATTAGTAATATATGTATGTACATATGCTATTTTTTTCATATTCAAGGATTGTTTTAGCTTCAACACATAATTAAAAAATAAAATTTGGATATTTAAAAAAAAATTAGGCCCTTATAATTCATCAAAAAAATCATACTGTGTTTTTAGATTGTATATCATAAAGTTGTTTTAGAGAAATAATTATGTGTTTCAACCTATATATCACATGTATTACAGCATATTATGGCAAGCGTTGATAAATTAAACTGTTTTTTTCAGCAGTTTACAAAATTAATGTACCAATATCAATGTACCTATATCAATAAAATTTTCAAATTAGGTTTTAATTTGTAGTATTTTGTCATTGAATAATTTCAAAAAACCATATTCATCATTTCAATGGTTTGTTATAATGGTTTTTACAAAAACCAGTATAAAGGTTAACAAAAAACCAATATATGAAACACTAATGCCAGTTTTATTTCTGTAATTCATTGTAATCAAACTAATAAAATCCATTAAAATATTTTAAATATATGCTTATAGATGTAGTAATTTTAAGCAAAGGTTTTTTAATCATAAATTAAGAGCAACAAATGCTTTTTAAAACATCAAACTAAAACAACCTGCTCTGAAAATATAAGAATTAAAGAAGTAAACAAGACGAGATTACATCTCATACTATTTCAGAATTGTTCTTCCGACGTAGAACATCATTTCGTTTCAATTTCCTCGTCACTAGACTAAGATTTCTGATCCCACAGGAGTAAGAGATGAGATGGATGAAAGAGGAAAAAAAAACCAATGAAACTCTGTTGCGTGTACCAATCCTGTTGGATGAGAGTCGTCGACACGGCGGATCCTATTTCTCGTGGGCTTGTAAAAAGCAATTGTGAGATCACAGTGGGCTGATCATAAACTTTAAAGTTAAAGCGCATCGTCCAAAAAGCTAAGGCTAAGTATGGCCTCTCCGGATCGTAGTTCTGCTTTCATTCAAACTAGTCGACAACGGTGTTAGGGTTTCTTGTCTGGAGAGCCCGCGTGCTCAGTCGGAGGATCCGGCGTTTTGTGAAGCTCTGAGCTAGTCGCATCTACGCAAGTACTTCGGTCGCTTGCAAGCCAGTTGCGCATTGTCTGTGGCGAGGGTTTTGAGTTTTGGGGTCGAGCTATGGGGGCCACACGGGGAGTGAAGGACGCAGGGAGTGAGCAGGTGGTGGAGTCAGGGCACCAGGATGTGGTGCACGATGTGGCCGTGGATTACTACGGTAAGCGGATGGCGTCATGTTCCTCCGATCGGTTGATAAAGGTGTTCGCCGTCGGCTCTGGAGATGTGCCTACAATGCCACTCGCAACCTTGTCCGGTCACGAAGGTCCTGTGTGGCAGGTTGCATGGGCGCATCCCAAGTTTGGAAGCATTTTGGCTTCGTGTTCTTATGATCGGAAGGTTATTGTGTGGAGAGAAGGCGCCGAGAACGAATGGCAGCAAGATCAGGTAGTGGATCCTGCCTGCTACTTTTTTCGATTTTTATGTTTTCTGGCACAGTAGTTCTTGCCAGGATGTTAGCTTCGATGGATCCATCGAACTTGATCTATGTCGCTGAAGCTTCAACGTTATTTTGATGTTTATACTTAATGGAACGTATTTCAGAGATTGACAATTAGATGTATGTCGAGGCCAGTAATTCTGTAAACTGTAGGGGAGGAGATTGATATTGATACCAGGCATTTTTTGAGGTTTCTACTGGGTAAAAAGCTTGCACGGCTTCTTTTGTTTTCTTCTCTTACCATAGCTGTGTCAATATCTTTTGCATATGGCTTATGATTGGGCTATTTTTAAGACGTTTGTTGCTAAGGTTACTTCGGTGGAGACGGGGTTCCTTAAACTGTATTTTGTGTTTTGGAGGTGGCACTGAGAATTCAGTGGTGAGAATGAGCAAATCGATCAGTTCGAGATAATAGAGTGTAATTCTCAAAATTTTTATTTGCGACTTGAAGTGTAGTAACTGGCTTTGCTAGAATCATCAGACTGCAATAGTGTTGACGTTTACAAAGTTCTCCGTGATGTGTCCGCAGGTATTCCAGGAGCACGAGTCATCAGTGAATAGTATTTGCTGGGCACCTAATGAGTTCGGGCTGTGTTTAGCTTGTGGGTCATCAGATGGGACTATTTCTGTTCTTACACACAAGCCGGATGGTTCATGGGAAAAGGTCAAGATAGAGCAGGCTCATCCCGTGGGAGTGACTTCTGTGTCGTGGGCGCCTGCAACTGCTCTGGGGTCTCTTATTGGACCTGACCCAGGGCCTGTTCAGAAACTTGCGTCTGGTGGTTGTGACAACACCGTGAAGGTCTGGAAATTTATTAATAATAGCTGGAAGCTAGATTGCTTTCCTCCTCTTTCTAAGCATGTCGACTGGGTGCGAGATGTTGCATGGGCTCCTAATCTTGGACTTGTGCGTTCCACTATCGCTAGTGCATCCCAAGATGGTACAGTTGTCATTTGGACCCAGGTATGGGCTTTTCTCTACTATGGCGACATGGGAAGGTTTCTTAGTTACTGTGATCCATATGTTTTAATTGACACTGTTGCTCATGACACATCAGGTTTTCTGAACCGCTAACGAAGATTCTGGCTTTAGTTGTTTATCTGGTTTATGTGAATTGGATTGTTCCTGATCACATTAAAGCTTTTTATGTTGTTTATGTGTAGCCAGTCATTATTATTCTCAATTGTATAAATTTGTGTTCGATTTCTACTTCCCTTCTGTGCTTATATTGTCTGCAACTTGTGCATTCACTTCTCTTCCTGACTTGATTGTGATACCCAGGCTAAAGATGGGGACCAATGGCAGCCTTTGACTTTGAATGATTTCAAGACCCCAGTGTGGCGGGTAAGCTGGTCTCTTACAGGAAATATATTAGCTGTGTCAGACTCGAGCAACAAGGTGACGTTGTGGAAAGAAGAAGTTGATGGAGAGTGGGCACAAGTTACGAGTGTGTAATAATTTTTCACTTTTTAATTCAGCTTCGGTCATTAAAATTGCCTGTAGTAGCGTGAATGGTGTAAAGCAAATTTCGTGTAGATAGAATATTAGCAATCATTTATGATGAAGCCTATGGAAGTTCTAGAAAGCTGCAGAGAAGTTGTCTGCATATTTGAATGGTGGACTTTTCTGGACACGTTGCAACACCACACAGTGAATCCATTCTATTTGTCCTTCTTACCTCTTAATAAGGATGGTACTTTTTTTGTTTGTTTCATTTCTGTTTTTCAGTAATTTATTTCTTGTAGTTTTTTTAAGGGTGTATTTATGGTGAGAGGAGCTTCTTGGGTCTGTTTTAGTTGGAAGTTGCTTGAAGTTGAACGTTCTGTTCCGTTTTACCAATTACGTCTTATCTGTGAGAGGGTCAGATAGAGTCGTAGCCTGGAGTTGGAGCGCTCGTACAGCAGACTTCGAGATTATGTATCGTGGATAAGTTAGCTTCATGGGTCACAGGGTCAATGGAGTATGGATGGTCAATCGGTATTGTGGAATAATTCTAAGAATGAAAGGTGGCTCGATTGGGATATCTGCACGACGACCTGAGTGTGGTAAGGCTGCAACCTCCAGCATGTGATGCGACACAGAATGTAAAATGTAAGTGACTGGTTGGAGGTATCGACGATGGTGAGGGTGTGCGGTTGCTATTGATTGGATAGTTGCAGTGCCTTGGCAGAAGTGCACTCTTATCCATCCAATTGTCAATTTGATCAGAGCTTGGGTTTATTGGTGGATTCTATGTAATTGGACTTATTTTTGCATTTCTTCTTAACTAAGTATTGTTTACTTCTGTATATTTATCATTTTAGTTATTGGGTTGTGTTGTGGACAAAAGCCTGGGTGTCCAACCATAGTTAGGAAACAATCTTATGTCCATTCATGCTGCAACAGTCCAAATTAACAGACCTGATAAACATGAAGAAGGTAGTTCTAGTCAACGGTTGTCTATTATTTGTGATTACATCGAAGGATTTTCAAGCTACATCATCTGCGAGTATTCCTATAATTTCCAGCACTTTGAGCCCTGGTTAAGACATTATTGTTTTATTGCAATATAAAGTTAACTCCGATCGGAAAGTGATTGCATCCCATCAATTAATGAGTCAACAATCAAGAGCTCAGAATATGTACTTGAAGAATTTGTAGCAGACATTGCTACCGAAAACCGTTTTTATGCATGCTTTAGAGACGGCGGTGCACCTAGACCTGAGATAAACTTAAATAAAAATCAACTTTTTCTGACAGAGAACAGCGGACAAATATCAAGACAATAAGTCGTTATTAATAATCAAAGCAATCATAGGAGCAAAGACTCACAGCATAAGGTAGTAAATCCAATGTCATCAAAAGAAAAAAAATTCAACTAAAATTATCTAATTACTTTTTTTCATCATTCATGTAGCCAATGTGGCGTATTCGACAAAACTACGTAAGCTTCAACATCCTATAGACACAACAGTATGCTATTGTTAACAAATAAACAAACAAAAAATAAATACATAAATAAATAAATAAATACTCTTCACAAAATCTAAACCAAAAATTCTTAGCAGATCCAATTGATTTCAATTCAATACACTTACTTTTAGAAGTATTGTTAAAAAATAGATATTTTATGAAACTAAAATAATGCCACAGAAGAATTTAAGACTTGGTCATACATACTTTAGAAAAACATAATACTTTAAAAACTTAAAATAATTTTCTTATGGAATTGGATTAATACATTTCAACTTCTTGTAAAGCAATAATATAAGTGGTATGCAATCCCAACCAATAATAAATAGTAGCAAAATTTTACAAAAGATTGCACAACATTTACTTAAGTATGTGATTAAATAAAAGCAAGGCTATAATTTAATAGACCCATAAAAATATCAAACAAAATACACAAACATACACATACATATATAAACAACTATATGTGTGTATATGTATATATATATATATACATATATACATATACAATTTCTGCATAATCCAATTAGTTTATTACACACTTGACTGTAAGTTCAATACCATTAATAAAAAACAATAATAGCATGCTTAAGAAGATTCATTTGTTATAGATAAATCACCATTGATTTTATTCGAAAATAAAATAATATTCAGTAAGTACTAAAACAATTTAATGGACAACAATGACTTTAACTAAATCAGAGTAAAATAACAGTTAACTACTTTTTTATGTTCTGAATCTAGGAATTCGGTTTATATTAAACGTTTATCTTGTTTTGTAACTTAGCTAAAAGATGTTCAAATTTAATTTATAAAATAAAATATCAACAAAGTAACATAATTAGATGTAATTAAAACAAATGCAATTGGCAACAACAAATAATACTTTATTAAATAAGCATTTCAGTCTATTAATGGCAAATGATGGAATTTGTAAATCATTTAGTTACAACCACTACATTTTCATTCCATCCAAAGACTAAATTTATAAAAAAAGGCTACATTAAAAAAAAACAGGAGAAACATTTGAAACTCATTGCAAAACATCTATCTTTGCATACAAAGGATAAAATTTTCTAAAGAAAGAATCTAAATTTAATGATAAATACAATCCTCTAATAAATTAAGAGATTTTTAAAAAAATCATATAAAAAATATTGAAAATACCAATCAGTTAATTAGTTTCGATAAAACATTGTATAAAAAAAGTCTATATAAAAAACACAACATGGACATGTAACTAAAGCAAGTTCTCAATGAAATAACAACATCAACTTGAACCAAGACTTCAAACAGCTTACCAGACAATCAACAACAACAGAAAATGAAACCGTAAGTAAAAACAATTAAAATCATTGGTACACACTACTCTAATGTAGTTCTGATACCATACCAAGACTCATTCATGCTTAGACATTTTCTATTTGCACCTCTGTACACGTCATTTCATCAAAGCGTGCTTGGTTTACAACTTCAAGTCTGCACGGTTATGTTCAAAACCCTTCGAATTCTGTCTTCCGACACAGGAAAAAGTATATATTCAAAACATAATGCATCCCAGTTTATACCACATAAATAAGTAAATAAATAAACAAATAAATAAAACGGTCAAACAAAAACAACCACTGTATCACCCACTGGATTGTTCGCATGACATGAACAATATATTGCTTGCAAAACAAGAAGATATATCTTGTCGCACCATAGAATCAGTTCAAATCTGACCCTCTTGTGCATGGCTGCAAGTTGCATCGTCGCAAAGGTGCACTGAAGTGTTGGGTGCAGAGGATAAAATCCATTACGACATGCACCTATTGTTGGAAACAGCATAAGTTTCTCGAGACGCAAACCTCACCATGCAATGAAACAAGCCACCACGTACATAACGAATATGCTCTGCCGCTGTCTCTCCTTCCAAACCATCAGTTCCATCCGTTCCAATTTCCACTTGCCGTGTTACAAGCCGGAGTACTGGTTGTGGTAAGGAGCGGAGCTGCTTTGTTCAGTTGTCGGTCGATGCACACATAACCTTGGCTGTATCGGTTCGTGTGTTGAAAGACAAACGACACTCCGCCGGCGTTGCTGCGCGGGTTGAGGGGGTGCATGGGAGAGACCAGGCGGGGTGGATGGGGGAGGTGAAAGGTGGACGACGGATGACACTGATGCTGCATGTGGGTATTCCTCACGAGCATGGCTGTGTTGGCACGCTATGGCTACATTGACAGGTCGTGCTGGAGGGCCTGATGACTAGTCTCTTCCTGCACTGCAAGCCCGATCCGAAGGCAATCGCCTACGATGGATCTGTACGATCTGGGATAAGACGAGCTCGATGGCTGCAACTGACTTCTCTGCTGTGCAATGCAGATTCACTGTTGCCGTCATGGTCAATGTCTTGGCTCCGCAGTTACCCGGTACGATTGGTGGGCTGTCCATTGAACAGCCCCATGTTGTGTGTCCCACCTCCTGTGAGACACGCGCCTCCACAACCTGTATTGCTGAGTCTATGATTCCGATTGGAGCCCCTTGGAAATGCCATCCGGTCCTTGCAGCAGCCAGCACTTGTATCGTAGAGGCCCTCTGGCTTCACCAAGGCCGAGATGAGTGGAGCACTGCATGCATTTCTCTTGTTTGTTTGCTTGGCTGCTTGCACAGGCTTCCACCTGCTACCACACAGGTTGCGCAAGATTGCTGTAGCAGTCCCAAAGGTTCTTGAGAGGAGGCTGCCTCGTGGAGGCGGAAACAGTAGGGAACCGTTTTCCTCGTCTGAGTGAACTCTAACAGCAGAGTGCGTTGAGTTCTGTACGCTGCATGGATTTCTCGTTCATCACTTTGCGAAGATGATGTGCGCAAGCCGAGTGTGACCGACAATTCTCGTATATTGAGGATGTTATCTGCAAGATGTACGCCGCATCACTTGTTCTCGGGCGGTGCGCGTCCACCTTCACGACACTACAGGTAGCCAATACATGAATATAAGTAGAGCGGTTTGTACCAAGATAGGAACATTTTCTAGCGTATGAGCACATTGCTACACCGTAGGGTGATGCAAATGGTGAGTTTCTTGTAGCTCACTAGATTGCCTTACTGTAAGTGGAAACTGACCGGTCAGCGAAAACGAGCAGGGAGGTTTGTAGGGAACGTGTGATGTCATGTGATTTCATGTCTTGCGTGAGCACGAAAGAGCGGGAGACCGTTCCATGGCCAATGAATGGAGCGCATGCGTGTAACACTTTTGCTTTGGCATCAGAAAGTGGACGACGTACAAGCAACAGTGGTGTGACACGCCGATATAGTTGTGAGCATATCGTGTGCTTTGAATAATTTCGGCTCAGAATGGCGAGACCGAAGCACGCGGCTCGGAGGGTGGAGCGTCCGATAGTTTGTAAGGTTGATTTTGCGCGCAGTGGAGCACAACAAAAATATTCTGCCAGTGTTGGTAGGAAGGGGCGAGCCGGATTCATGTTTTGCTGAGCAATGGAAGCCTGGAAGGGAATATCATTAGAGGCCACCTGAAGTCCTTGTCCGGGTGAAAGTTGACTTTATTGGAGCCGGTTAAACCGGCACGCTTGAAAGCTAAGAGATGGATGGGATATAAACTCAGCGTCACCCTCGTTATACGTCTTCGTAGTGGGGGATGCAGCTTGAGTAGCAGAGCGCGCCCGCTCTGGATACAAGAGATGCCGGGTTCGACGCCCGGCACCATCTCCGTTCTCGTGCCCTTCGAGAACGTGAGGTCAAGCAGTCGATATGGCCGAGTTGGTCTAAGGCGCCAGTTTCAGGTACTGGTCCGAAAGGGCGTGGGTTCGAATCCCACTGTCGACATCCTTTTTGAATCTTGGTATCATCTTTTCTGCATTAACATCAACCTTCTTTTTAATGCTCTCAAATCGTTTAAACGTTACAAATCGTCCGTCAAACAATCTCAGGTCACACTCTTTGAAATTCACTTTAACACATTATTCTCACAAATCCAAAACACATTTTGAAAAGGAAATTGTTCCTTGGAACTTCTTCACAATAACTCCTACTATGTGTCTTATATACCTACAATGCAATCAAAGAAACATATAAATGTATGTGTTTTTTCTTTTAACCTTAAACTTAATTTTTTAAAACCAAATTTCAAAACCACCTTGATGCAAATCATTGATCAAAGTTTGTGGCAAACACCATTCAATGGATCTTGGTCTTCATCCACTTATGCAGCAATTTGATCATTCTTTATAGAACTTGTTTTCAAAAGGGATAGTAATATAGCAAATGCCTACGCTCTTTAAGTAAATAGAAATAAATAGTAAGATGTAAAAACATGCAGGGTATATAATATGTTTATTAAAAAACACCAAATAAGCTTTTTAGCAATTTATAGGATAAATCTATTAGTTGTTGGTTCTCTATTTAGCAATGATGTTCTAAGTGTTGATTCTTAAACTTCATTTTTGCTTGTTTTATATTATCTTATTTGTTTATTTTATTATTTATTTTATTATTGACATACATATATTAGCTGTATTTTGACAAGTTTGTATAGAATCATATTTCTATTAGATAGTTTGGTTTTGAAATTTAGTTTTATACACATATATATTAATGTACAAAAGATATCTATTTCTTTTATTTATATCTTCATAAAGATCTTCCTTCATCAAAGTGTATATAAAATATGAAGGAGGTCCATGTGTCTTATATTCATAATTTAAGTTAAAAGAAAGAACACTATAAATTGCTAAAAAGCTTATTTGATATTTTTTGATAAATATATCATACATATCCTACATATTTTTATGTTATCATGTGGCGTAATCTTTAATCTAAGAATACACTAGATACTTGACTGTAGAAAATTCACTTATAATTCCTTGAACATAATTTATCTCAAGCTATTACTTGTGACAATTGCCTATTTGAATTACGACAGGAGAAACAATCAATTTTTAGCAATATCTATCATAGTACCTCTGCTATATCTTTAAGAATATCAGAGAAGCCATTTCTAATTTATAATCTCTCACAGACAGAGCTTACAACCTTACAAAAATATATTGATGAAAATCTAGCCAAAAATTTCATTAGACATTCAAAATCACTTGCAGGAGCTCTTCTCCTGTTTGTGAAGAAAAAGGATGATTCTTTATGTATGTGTGTTGACTATCGAGGTTTGAATAAGATAACTATAAAAAATTGCTATCTATTACCATTAATCTCAAGATTATTAGAATAATTTGAACAAACAAAGATTTTTACAAAGATTGATTTGAGAGGCACCTACAACCTAGTTAAGATGAAAGAAGGAGATCAATGGAAGACATCATTTTGTATAGGGTATGGATATTTTAAGTACAATGTTATGCCTTTTGGACTTACAAATGCACTTACAATCTTTCAACATATGATGAATGATATCTTACGGGAATACTTCATGACTTTGTAGTCATCTACTTAGATGATATCTTAATCTTCTCTAAGAACAAACAAGAACATGAACATTATGTACATATGATATTGAAAAAACTATAGAAAAGTAGATTGTATGCCAAATTGCAGAAGTGGTCTTTCCATCAATTATTAGTCTAATTTTTAGAATATATTATATCTAAAAATAGAATTTTAATGGATCCAAAGAAGATTCAAATTATTATAGAGTAGAAACAACCATCATCAATCAAAGATGTATAATATTTCTTGGGATTTATAAATTATTTAAAAATCTTCATCAAAAATTATTCCAAGATTATGGCCTCATTAACATGACTTACAAGCAACGAAAAATATATTTGACATGACAAAGGTGAAGAAGCATTCAAGAAGCTAAAAGAATCCTTCACTTCAACTTCTATACTTATCCATGCAAATCCAACAAAACTATTCATTTTAGAAACAAATGTCTTAGATTTTACACTTGGATCTGTGCTCTTTTAAACTTGTCATGATGGTTAACTATATTTAGTAGCATTCCACTCTTAAAAAAATTCAGCTATAGAGATTAATAATGAGATCCATAATAAAGAATTATTGGCAATTGTTGATGCTTTTGAAGAGTGGCGCCATTTACTAGAAGGGGCTCAACACAAGATCATGATATACACTGATCACAAAAATTTGGAGTATTTTATAAGTGCCCGAGTTTTAAATCGCCGTCAAGCACAATGGAGCATGTCATTATCTTGGTTTAATTTTGTGATTACATATTGTCCAGAAAAACTTCAAGGAAAACCAGATGCCCTTTCTTGGCAGTCATATCTTGTACCAAGAATAGGAGACATTGTATTAGATGAACAAAAATCAGTCATATTGAAGCTATCTAATTTGCAATTGAAGACATTGACAATATCTATCTATATAGATATAACTTTCAAGATAGAAATCCAGAGAGTAATAAAGATAAATCTATTTATAGATAGTATTCAATAATATTTAAAAAATACACAAATAGAAGAAAATAATAATTTCAAGTTCAAGGATGGATTGTTATATTTCAAGGATCTTTTGTATGTTCTTCTAGATCTTGCAAGACTTCAAATTCTTCAAGCGCGACATGACCTTCCAATAGTTGGATATTTTGGCTTCAATAAGACCTTAGAATTAATATCAAGAGATTATTGGTGGTCTCAGATGTGGAAATTGGTGAAAAAATTTATCCAATCATGCAAAATTTGTGTCTAAGTAAAAGTCCTAAGATACCAACTATATGGACTTTTCCAACCACTTCTAGTTCTTAAAGACAAATGGCAATTGTTATCTATGGACTTCATTGTAGACCTTTTGATTTTTAATGAAAAAGACTCAATTTTTGTAATGGTAGACCATCTTATCAAGATGGCATATTTCATCCTATGCAATAAGACTATTTTTGGGGAAGAAACGGCCAAGCTTTTTATTAATTATACATGGTCTTCTAAATGACATCATTTTGGACTAAGGACCATAATTTGTATCAAATTTTTGGAGAGGACTATTTCAACTTTTGAAGGTCAAGATCAATCTTTTATCAACTTATCATCCTTAGATCGATGGTTAAACAAAATAGATGAATCAAATCTTGGAATAATATCTTCATTGTAGTATAAATTATCAACAAGATGATTGGATGGATCTCCTATCATTGGCTAAGTTTGCATATAATAATACTGAACATCATCGATGAAGAAAATTCCATTCTTCTCAAATTATAGATACCACCCTAGAGCAGATCCATTTGAAATTGAAGATGTGAGAAGTTCTACTGTAGAAAATCAAGCTATTTATTTGAAGGCCATCCATAAAGAATTAAAATTCCAACTGCAAATGGCTTAAGACCGATATAAAGACTATGCAAATATTTTTTACAAAAACCAATAAAAATTTAAAGTAAAAGACTATGTCTGGATACTCCAATAAAATATACAAACAAATTGACCATTACAAAAATTAGACTATAAAAAATTTGAACCATTTATTATTCTAAACCAAGAAAATTTAGTAAATTTTTGTCTTGAATTGTCAAGTAGCATGCGCATTCATCCAGTCTTCCATGTCTTGCTTTTAAAAATCTATTATAAATCAAGTATTATTAGAAGAACTCTCCTACCACCAATCCTAGTTGAAATCAATCAATAGCTTGAATACAAAGTGGATGACATATTAGATTTTCAAATAAAACATAGACAATTGGAATATTTCATTCATTAAAAGGGCTATAAAGTTAATAAAAGAATATAGAAACCTTCAGATAATTTTAAAAATGCACTTAAAAAAGTTTACAAATTCCATCAACGATATCCTAAAAAACCTAGATTCAATCACCATTGAAGATTTATGTAGACACCAACATCTCTTGGCTTCTAAATGACACTTTTCTGTCAATGGTAGAAAACCAATATAAAAGAGAGCGAATTATGCTAAGACCTTTACTAGTATATAGTCATTTTTTTCTAAAATAGGATAGATTGTGCTAAAAGCTTATAATTACCATGTCAAATCTTTGCATTTTTAAGGATTTACAAGGACAAGAGTCAGAAGACTCTTTTGCCATACAAGCAATTGGTGAACCATTGTGACTTTCACAATCTACTAGATTTAAAGAACATAAACAAAGCAAAGAAGAAATAATCTAATATAAAAAAAGGCCATATTTAAATTCTTTGGAGATACAATCTCATCACAAAAATCTTAATTCACATGCCCAAGTTTTGATAATATTCCTTCAAATTGGAAGTGTGATTCTAAGTGGATTAGAAATTATGTTCAAGGAATTATAAGTGAATTTTCTACAGTCAAGTATCTAGTGTATTCTTAGATTAAAGATTACGCCACATGATAACATAAAAATATGTAGGATATGTATGATATATTTATCAAAAAATATCAAATAAGCTTTTTAGCAATTTATAGTGTTCTTTCTTTTAACTTAAATTATGAATATAAGACACATGGACCTCCTTCATATTTTATATACACTTTGATGAAGGAAGATCTTTATGAAGATATAAATAAAAGAAATAGATATCTTTTGTACATTAATATATATGTGTATAAAACTAAATTTCAAAACCAAACTATCTAATAGAAATATGATTCTATACAAACTTGTCAAAATACAGCTAATATATGTATGTCAATAATAAAATAAATAATAAAATAAACAAATAAGATAATATAAAACAAGCAAAAATGAAGTTTAAGAATCAACACTTAGAACATCATTGCTAAATAGAGAACCAACAACTAATAGATTTATCCTATAAATTGCTAAAAAGCTTATTTGGTGTTTTTTAATAAACATATTATATACCCTGCATGTTTTTACATCTTACTATTTATTTCTATTTACTTAAAGAGCGTAGGCATTTGCTATATTACTATCCCTTTTGAAAACAAGTTCTATAAAGAATGATCAAATTGCTGCATAAGTGGATGAAGACCAAGATCCATTGAATGGTGTTTGCCACAAACTTTGATCAATGATTTGCATCAAGGTGGTTTTGAAATTTGGTTTTAAAAAATTAAGTTTAAGGTTAAAAGAAAAAACACATACATTTATATGTTTCTTTGATTGCATTGTAGGTATATAAGACACATAGTAGGAGTTATTGTGAAGAAGTTCCAAGGAACAATTTCCTTTTCAAAATGTGTTTTGGATTTGTGAGAATAATGTGTTAAAGTGAATTTCAAAGAGTGTGACCTGAGATTGTTTGACGGACGATTTGTAACGTTTAAACGATTTGAGAGCATTAAAAAGAAGGTTGATGTTAATGCAGAAAAGATGATACCAAGATTCAAAAAGGATGTCGACAGTGGGATTCGAACCCACGCCCTTTCGGACCAGTACCTGAAACTGGCGCCTTAGACCAACTCGGCCATATCGACTGCTTGACCTCACGTTCTCGAAGGGCACGAGAACGGAGATGGTGCCGGGCGTCGAACCCGGCATCTCTTGTATCCAGAGCGGGCGCGCTCTGCTACTCAAGCTGCATCCCCCACTACGAAGACGTATAACGAGGGTGACGCTGAGTTTATATCCCATCCATCTCTTAGCTTTCAAGCGTGCCGGTTTAACCGGCTCCAATAAAGTCAACTTTCACCCGGACAAGGACTTCAGGTGGCCTCTAATGATATTCCCTTCCAGGCTTCCATTGCTCAGCAAAACATGAATCCGGCTCGCCCCTTCCTACCAACACTGGCAGAATATTTTTGTTGTGCTCCACTGCGCGCAAAATCAACCTTACAAACTATCGGACGCTCCACCCTCCGAGCCGCGTGCTTCGGTCTCGCCATTCTGAGCCGAAATTATTCAAAGCACACGATATGCTCACAACTATATCGGCGTGTCACACCACTGTTGCTTGTACGTCGTCCACTTTCTGATGCCAAAGCAAAAGTGTTACACGCATGCGCTCCATTCATTGGCCATGGAACGGTCTCCCGCTCTTTCGTGCTCACGCAAGACATGAAATCACATGACATCACACGTTCCCTACAAACCTCCCTGCTCGTTTTCGCTGACCGGTCAGTTTCCACTTACAGTAAGGCAATCTAGTGAGCTACAAGAAACTCACCATTTGCATCACCCTACGGTGTAGCAATGTGCTCATACGCTAGAAAATGTTCCTATCTTGGTACAAACCGCTCTACTTATATTCATGTATTGGCTACCTGTAGTGTCGTGAAGGTGGACGCGCACCGCCCGAGAACAAGTGATGCGGCGTACATCTTGCAGATAACATCCTCAATATACGAGAATTGTCGGTCACACTCGGCTTGCGCACATCATCTTCGCAAAGTGATGAACGAGAAATCCATGCAGCGTACAGAACTCAACGCACTCTGCTGTTAGAGTTCACTCAGACGAGGAAAACGGTTCCCTACTGTTTCCGCCTCCACGAGGCAGCCTCCTCTCAAGAACCTTTGGGACTGCTACAGCAATCTTGCGCAACCTGTGTGGTAGCAGGTGGAAGCCTGTGCAAGCAGCCAAGCAAACAAACAAGAGAAATGCATGCAGTGCTCCACTCATCTCGGCCTTGGTGAAGCCAGAGGGCCTCTACGATACAAGTGCTGGCTGCTGCAAGGACCGGATGGCATTTCCAAGGGGCTCCAATCGGAATCATAGACTCAGCAATACAGGTTGTGGAGGCGCGTGTCTCACAGGAGGTGGGACACACAACATGGGGCTGTTCAATGGACAGCCCACCAATCGTACCGGGTAACTGCGGAGCCAAGACATTGACCATGACGGCAACAGTGAATCTGCATTGCACAGCAGAGAAGTCAGTTGCAGCCATCGAGCTCGTCTTATCCCAGATCGTACAGATCCATCGTAGGCGATTGCCTTCGGATCGGGCTTGCAGTGCAGGAAGAGACTAGTCATCAGGCCCTCCAGCACGACCTGTCAATGTAGCCATAGCGTGCCAACACAGCCATGCTCGTGAGGAATACCCACATGCAGCATCAGTGTCATCCGTCGTCCACCTTTCACCTCCCCCATCCACCCCGCCTGGTCTCTCCCATGCACCCCCTCAACCCGCGCAGCAACGCCGGCGGAGTGTCGTTTGTCTTTCAACACACGAACCGATACAGCCAAGGTTATGTGTGCATCGACCGACAACTGAACAAAGCAGCTCCGCTCCTTACCACAACCAGTACTCCGGCTTGTAACACGGCAAGTGGAAATTGGAACGGATGGAACTGATGGTTTGGAAGGAGAGACAGCGGCAGAGCATATTCGTTATGTACGTGGTGGCTTGTTTCATTGCATGGTGAGGTTTGCGTCTCGAGAAACTTATGCTGTTTCCAACAATAGGTGCATGTCGTAATGGATTTTATCCTCTGCACCCAACACTTCAGTGCACCTTTGCGACGATGCAACTTGCAGCCATGCACAAGAGGGTCAGATTTGAACTGATTCTATGGTGCGACAAGATATATCTTCTTGTTTTGCAAGCAATATATTGTTCATGTCATGCGAACAATCCAGTGGGTGATACAGTGGTTGTTTTTGTTTGACCGTTTTATTTATTTGTTTATTTATTTACTTATTTATGTGGTATAAACTGGGATGCATTATGTTTTGAATATATACTTTTTCCTGTGTCGGAAGACAGAATTCGAAGGGTTTTGAACGTAACAAACAAACAAAAAAAGAAACAACTGATTCACATTGATGTTGTAATTCAAGCATGGCGGTGCACAGCATTAATGAACCTGCTGCATGAAAGCATTTAATGGTGAAGGTGCAACAAGCTGGTACTTCAAATTCTGAAATGTGCATTTGCTGTTACGTTACAAGGAAACAGACTGTGTGACAGAAGGGCATACAGTTTCACTAAATTTCTTAAGTTGGACGATTTAACATTGGAGCAGACACCTGCTATTGTGGGTGTGAAAGGGGGCACTGTAGTCATGCTGTGGGTGACATCATGGAAGGGTGGTTAGTTTTTCCAGCAAAGAAAGAATGGAGGAAAAGAGATGTGTGACCAGTGTAGTATTTATTTTCATTGTGCACGGGTTCAGCTTCTGGGTGCGGCCAAAACAGAGGAAGGGAAGTCAGGGCGGACTGTGAGATGCATCTGAGTTTGTGAGCCACCCCGCATATCCATACATACACACACACACACACACACACACCAACGGGTGCAAAGACAGGCACGAGGCCATGAATGGGAAGCTCCCGCTGGCCAAGACCAAGAATTTCTCTATCTATCTCTCTATCTCTCTCGATCGCCCAGCCCGGCCCGACCCTGGCCTCACCACAGCTCAACAAACAAGACGGGGGGGGGGACATTGCGTGAGGGGGAGGCATGAGCCCACAGCCGCATGGCCCGTATGCTTCAGGGTGACGCTACCCGGCTCAGCAAAATCATCGCGGAGAAGGGTCAACAACTTGTCGGAGGGTGGGCTACAGGGTCCGTCATGTCCGGGAATGTTAGACAGCCTCGTCAGGGTGTCGTCGTGTGGCGGGCGATCTGTGTGCCGGTTGCCGGGCCTATCCCGCGCTGCTCTCTGCCCGGCCCGGCCCTGGCCCTGGGCTTAGACGGCGTTCCGCTCCCGCCTGGCCATGGGAGTGGGCATCTGACGCACTGCTTCTCAACATCTCTGCATCATCGGCATTTCTCGTCGGTCGACATCCTCTGAGGCGCCCCCTGCTCCTCCACGCCATCGCCACTGCCTCTCTGTAGGATCTTCTCCGCATACCTTCCCGCTCCGTCTTCCTTCTGCCGTTCAGCTGTCTTGCTTTTGGCGCGAGATTTCGTTTGGTTTCCGCATTTTCGCAGATTGCTGTTGGAGGCTCGGGGCGTGAGTGTGGTGTGGACGTGGTGCTGCTGCTTCGTCACCCCGTTTGTTGGCTTCTGCACTTGCTTCAGGTGGTCTTCTGTTCCTCCACGCCCATACTTCACGTAGCGCGGCATCCGGCTGCTGCTGTGGTGCGAGGTCGGATTCCTCGATTGCGTGTGTGGTAACAGAAAGGTCTGTTTGTTTTTGGAATTTGAAAGCTCAAGAAGTGTATAGCGCGGTAGAGTACGCGCCGTGGCCTTTTGCGCCGTGTTTCTTGCAGGATGATAATTTAAATTTAAGGAGTTTTCGATCGTCGTGTCCGTAGTCCGGAGAACCTCTGTGTCGTCGTCGTCGTCGTCGTCGTCGGTGGGGTTGTATATATGATTTTTCGGTGTGAGAATGGTCTCTTAGGATGCAGTCGTGTGCGAGATCTCTCGGTTTCCGGGTCAGCATGGGTGCAAGAGTTGTGTTTCGTGGAGGGTTTGCGAGGCATTGGAGGTTGTATCCTACGATCGGCGAGGCACGCAACTCTTAATCACAGACGTGGGCCGAGTATCGGAGGCAGCTCGTTTGGACGGGTTGTGCGGCCTACTGTGGAGGTAGAAATTAACTGCGCTGATAATCGTGCGCAGTCTTGACGCTCGGCTGCAGAGGGCCCTGTGTTGCCCGCCATCGCTGGACGCCTCCGAGGTATTATTTCCTTTCTGGACACGTTCAAGGGTGATTCTCTTAATCTGGAACGTGGTCTTGGTAGGGGTCTTGTGCTTCCAGGGCACAGGGCGAAGTGTTTTAGGGCTCGACATTCGATGTCGTGATTAATAGCCTTCCGGATGTACGCCCTCGGGCTTCCTGTCCGTGTTCCTCTTTTTTGGATGAGGCGGTTCGCTGTTGCCGACGTACGCTGTGGAGTGTGTTGGATTGCTTGTATTGGTTGGATTCTTGCATCGAAGCTGGAAACGCGCGTGAGAGAATACTGCCTGTGATTCCTGGACCTGCACGATGAATGACGAGCAGTAGACTCCTGCAAGTTGTAAGCGTGAGCGTTTTTGCCAATCGGATTGGTCTGCCTGACCGAATTTACACCGGGTGGAAAATCAACACAGACGCACCACAATTTGGTGGTTTGCGGCAAACGCAGTAGGTGGCTCAGGCGTTTGTTCTGGATGCGTGGTAAGCATAGGGGGTTTTCTTTGTTGCGTGGAGGCGATCTGGTATCACGAAGTTGACCGACTCCGTAACGGTCGTCCCAGATACCGGGAGAATCGTCTTCGATTTCCTGGTGCCCTGGTGATCCTTTGAAAATGGGAGTCGGCATTGTATTGCGGACCGAGGATAATGCGGCAGGACCAGGGGTGGTTTCCCGGAACAGGCCACAGTGGCGGCGTCAGTTCCTTTACGGTTATGCTTTTGATGGCAAGTGGTGAAGAGGTCGAACGTACGAGTCAGTTTAAGCCAAATTTTAGCCTTGCGTCTAGCTCGGAATGTGGTTTTGTCGATATTGCGACGAGGTTGGGTTGGACGATGCTGAGTGTTACATGTGGAGTCCTCACCACGCGTGTGCAACACGCGCATTTTGCTGACTGTGAAATGTGGTGTTTCAGTGTGCATTTTTGACGTCGATTTATTTATGATGTCGGTCGAATGCATGTTACGTGTTTGTTGAGTCGTTTATTTGGCGCAGCTGCGACGGCATCGAGTTTTTGTGGCCCTGAGTTATGTTGCGCATTCTGTCGCAGGGCAAGTCCTGGTACGAAGCTGGCACTTTGAGGAGTTTGGATCGTGGCATGTGGTGCGGGATACTATTAGTTGGAAAGGGAGAGTGTTTTTTCCGTGTGGTCAAGGTGGGTGGTGATGGTATGCGCGTGTCGATCAGTATGAGCAGAGGAGCGATCGATTGATCCTTGGAGGGAGGTGGAAGTGAGGAACTCTTGCTCCTGGAATTATGCCTGAAGGACGGGGCGTGGATACGAACGGCGAAACTATGAGCATGGAGGTTAGGGAGGCGCAGTCTCCTCTGAAGTCTGAGAACTCCCAACCCAAGAGAAGGTCTCCTTTACGGGGGTGCAAGCTGGAGAACGTAGACGTGAACGCTGTGAGTAGCAGGCAGGCTGAACAGGGGGTGGCGGGAGGGCCGAGCACAAATGGGTCGGACACCAAATCGAGGACCGGAAGTAACGTGGAGAAGTTCGTGGAGGCGGCGGAAGCCCGTTTCAGAAAGCGTTGCGAGGTGAGAGTTGGTGTGTAGGGAGGTTGTTTGAGTTAGTTATGATTTGGATGGGAAGCAGTGACGTAATGTGGAATTGCGGGATTGTTGGGGATGCTTGTTGTGCCGTTCCGGAGCGCAAATGTAGCCGTGGTCGTGTTGGTGAGGAGGTTCAGAAAGATGTGGGGATAGGAGGATGTGCGTCGGGGAATGAACGTGTGTTACACACAGAAGCGTATGACGGGCGTTTCATAATGGCTGAGTTGGTGGTCATGGATGCCGTCCACTTTTGCGTGGGGTTTCTATTCACGTAGATGTCACAGCTAGGTGGTGTGTGTGGGAAACATAATGTGTTGAACGCGGTGTTGGAGTGCAGGCTGGTCTCGGCCTGGGCGACGGAACGACACAAGAAGCGATGCGATTGTTCAGAGCGAGCAAACATCTCCTGAAGACCAACATCGGCACCATCGGAACCGGCACGGTGAGTCGTCAAGGTCGTCGGTCTCGGGATGGTAGAGAGTTGGGGACATGTTTGTGACAATCTTTTGGAATGTGATTGGATCGGTGAAGTACGCAGAGCGCCCTTGTTGTGTTGCGAGAGGTGGTGAGGTGTCGAGCTGAGCGTTGGCGGTGGTGTATGTGCTGTTGAAGGCGGAGGAGACGGAGCGGCTGTGGAGTGCGTGTGTGCTGTACGTGGTGAGAAGGCTGGGCAGCGGGGCGTGTGCAGGAGGGGATAGAGTTGAGAATGGAGCACCCGCAGGGTTTACGTTCTCTCAGCTGTTGCGGGAGACGAGGCTGAGGTAATGGAAGCTTCTGCGGACTGAGCAGGTGGTCGTGTGTTTTGAGCAGCGGAGGGAGTTGCACACGTAGGCTTGGTGTTGGGTTAGAGGAGTAAGGCTGAATGAGCTGGGTTTGACTTGGAGCGGCGTTGAGCATCTGTGGGTATGGTCAGAACAAGGTTCTTGCGGTGGATGATAACCGTGTTGTTGTGGCGGTGACAGCGTGGTTGAATTTTTCAAGGAGCTCCCCCAGTTCCTCGCAAAGGCTGGCCCGACGCTGAAGTCTGTGTACGGAGAAGATTGGGAGAAACGGCTCCAGGTAAAGAATGAAGAAGGTTGCAATCCAGGTGATGGGGAGGACAGCTTTTTTGGTGTAGCTTGGGTAGGACAGCGGAGATGACGTGTGACGTCGTGGGTGTGGAAACAGGTGAAGGAAGTTCAGGCCAATTTTGTTCACCTGATGGTCCTGTACAAGTAAGTGACTGTGCAGCCAGATGTGCTCGTGGGGTGATCTTTGGGGTGGCACGTGGTTGTTGTTTTGCGCACAAAGTGATATGGTGTTGTGCGTGCAGCTATTACAAGAGGATTTATCAGCACCTTTTCGAACTCCCCGAGAAGCAGGCGGGAGGTGGGAATGGGCTGTGTTTAGGTGGCGGTGGGGACGCAGCCGCTCCGGTGCATATGCGTTTTGGTTGGATGCTGTTTTTAGCGCTGCGGACGCACGTGCTGAACCACTTCGCGGACTTGGTGACTTGCACCAACGGGCTGTTGGCTGTGATTGTAGGAGAACCCTCGCGTGTCGCACAAACTCGTTGGAATGCACTGCTTTGTTGAGGTGTTTAGGGGAGATTGGCGTCGCACGGAGTCCACGCTGCTGTTAAGCGAGCGACTAAGTTGCATGTCACCGTGGGGTGCCTGAGTTTGTGTTGGGAGTGTAGGCTTATTGCCATGCATGAACGTGTGCTGTTTTTGCTTGCGGTGGTTCTGCACGGATCACAGGGCCTGGTCGTGGCGGGTTTTGTTGAGTGCGGTTCTGTTTGTGAGCTGATGTGTGTTTGGTGATGACGTTTGCAGATAGTGTTGATCATTCATATCCCACTGAGGTGGAGAAGATTTTCGTTGGACGAGAAACTGAAGTTTGGTACAGTGCTCAGCCTTGTGAACCGGTCGCGAGTGGTGTTTTGGTGGCTCATAGGGTTGTGTTTGAGTTTGTTGGTTGTGTATGGGGTCCATCTGACGAATCAGGTGTTGGTGCGAAACAGCGAAAAGGAGTGCGGAAGGGGTGAACCTAGTTGGATCACTGTGCTATCTGTACAATGCATCAGAGGAGGATGTGGCTGGGATGGTGGGGAAACTGAACGAAATGATAAAAGTCCTGATTGGCAGTCCTGGGACTGGGATGGACGGTGGCGACATGCCGCAAATAGGCGGGATCAATTCAGGTGCGGGTTGTCCGTGTTTGTGAAAGGGATAAGGGCAGTTGCAGTGGGTGTTGGTTGGGCATGGGTGACTGCGTGGAGGAAGTCGATTGTCAGGAGGGTTCCTGGACAGATCTGATGAGGGGGAGCTTTGCAGATGGCGTGACTTACTTCGAGGGCTTGATGAAGGACGAGCAAATATCCTCGAATCTGGTGATTCTGGAGGAAGATTACGATGGGTGGTATCGCAGTCGAGGAGAACTGGATGAAAGGATGTTCATCAATGGTGAAGACAGCTTGATAGGTGCTGTGTCGAGCAGCAGCACGACAAGTGTGTGTGGGGCGAAGGTAATGGTGGTGCAGTTGAGAGCGATGTTGTTTGAATGATGCGGTTAGGTTGGCACGGTACGTGGGGCATAATTTGCGGCGTTGTTTGGGTGGAGGAAAAGGTGAAGTGGGTTGATGTTGTAGTTGGAGGTAATGGGTGGGGGCTGGGAGACTTGGTTAGGCAGCAGGGGAGGCAGCTCAGTCCGTTTGGTTATGCGGCATATGTTAGTGAAGACCCTATCCTTCCACGATGCCGAGTTATGGGATTGTACGTGGGAATGGCAACGTTGGCAATGGTATCGGAACGTGAGTTATTGGTATCAGTGCGTCCGCATTTCTCCGTGCACCAGCGCGGGAATGCGAGCAGTTGACTGACGGGCTGTGTGAATTTCGCAGAGGAAGCGCGACGCAGTAACTTCAGCGGGACAGGGCCGTGCATTATCATCAGGGGCATCGCCTTCTTCGCCATGCGGTTCACCTGGGTCATCGCCTGCTGTAATGGGAGGCGCAGCGGGTGATAGCAGCTGTAAACCCCCTCCCACACCTGTTAGCATTACTATGACGACAGCTAAATGGCTGCGTACTGTGGTAGCACCGTTGTCGGCAGAGCCATCTCCGGAGTTGGAGCGGTACTTGCGGGCTTTTGAGCGGAACATCGGGTGGGAGATGAAGGCGAGGGCGAACGCAATTCTTGGAGGCATCTTTGAGGCCCGGAAGTGGCGAGGAGCGGGGGAGGCGGGAACTCTGGACAGCATGTGGGGCGATCAGCGCAGGTTGGAAGCGTTGAAGTTGTATTACAAAGTCCTGGGGGCCATGTGCACGGCGGAATCCCATCGGCTGCGCAGCGAGCATCTTCCGTTTCTCCCGAATGAGCGGTTTCATCGGTGCATGCTTGCGTGCTCGGCAGAACTGGTTTTAGCGAGTCACAAAACGGTGACGATGACGTTTCCTGCGGTGCTGGAGCCGGCGGGGATAACCGCGTTCGATTTGAGCAAAGTGATTGAAGGGTTCGTGCGGCACGAGGAGACGCTTCCTCGCGAGCTGAAACGGCATCTGAATTCTATCGAGGAGAGACTTCTGGAAAGCATGGCGTGGGAGAAGGGGTCTTCGATGTTCAACTCTCTTGCTATCGCGAAGGCGAATCTTGCGTCGGAGATCAACCGGCTGAAGTTGATGGCGGAGCCCATGCCAGCTTTGGATACCTCGAAAGCGCAGCATCGTTCTCCAGTGGATACGGCGGATGGGGGCGTCGGAGGTTCCAGAGTGAACGACCCAGCAGGTGAGGATGTTGATACGGTGGTGGTCGCGTGGTTAGAGCCTGCAGTGAAGTGTGCGTGCTGGGGACGGATGCTATGATTCGAGCATGTTGTTATATCTGTACGGTTCGGTGTTGACTGGTTTGGTGTGGGGGGGGGGATACACTGGCCTTCGCGAATGGCTGATTGTGGGCAGTGCATCGAAGTTATTGTGGGGGTTGATGCTGCTGTGCGCGGGTAGTATTGCGCAGAACGTTTACTTGGTGTGGGCATGCTGACGACGTTGAGATCTTGTGACCTTCAGGAGAATCGAGAGGGGGAGCAGCCTCGCCACCTCGGCAAGGGTCAATGACACCCGTGAAAGGCAATGCGGGTGCAACAGGTGGCAGCGCAGAGCAGGGTGAGAGCGCGAGTTTCATGTCACCAGCGAGAGGTCCTTCTGCATTCACGGCGTTCAGTTCTCCTCAGAAGAGCCGGGCAATGCCGCCGCTGCTGTTAGGTTTTGCAAGGTACGTACGGCCGTGGGTATTGCAGTTGTTGGATGTGAACATGTGTGGGTGTTGTTTGTACGCAAGCTAAAATTGCGAAGCGTGGTGTTGTGGCGAGAAGGTTAGTGTGCGTTAGTGTGGGCGAGGTTGGATGTGTTGGTTGTTTTCATTTCCGTGTTAAAGTTGGTTGGAAGAGGTTTTTGATGGTAGTGTACGTTGGGGAGTATCCGGTGGTATGATGGTGGGTAGTTTGTAATGGTGGTGAGGGACGCCGTGGATCAGAGTTTTTGTACAGTGCAGTGTATGTAAATGAGGTTGTGTTAGTTGTGCGGTCCGGCGCGACACTGAGAATGTGTGTTTTGTGTGCAGTCCCCAAAGGCCGAACCCGCATGCTGGAGGCGAAACCTGTGCAGAGACTTGCATCAATGTTTTTTTTCAGAAGGTAAACATGCGTGCGGAACGGTGGTCTGGAGCGGAAATTGCGGCTTTGGAAGGAATGCGGATTCATGTGAAAGCTGTGCTGAGTTGAGAGGTTTTGCGATGACAGGGAATGAAAGCACGTGAAGCAGGGCGTTTCGGAAATGATTGAGAGAGAGTACAATGCGTGCGTTTGATGTTTGTAGTGAAGAGTTTATGTTAGTGGAAGTAAGGACTCCGGGGTCGGTGCACCCTGATTACAGGAGAGAGGACAGCAGTGTCTGGGGACGAGCCCCTCGGTGATGTTTTATGTGGCAGGGAGCACATCGGAATTGTTTCCCTTGGCTGTGAGAAGTTGTCGTTTGTTCCGTATTGTAGGAGCGTGGGTCGTGAGCGCTGTCGTTAGTGGCACGCAGTGTGTCTTGTGTAGGGAGTTGGGTGGCGGCGGTGGCAGGGATGTGTTGGAGTGGCGTCGGGTGATAGAGGAATGGCACGGGAGTTGTTGCAGTAGGGAAGTTGTCGGATAGTGGAGGGGTCCCTGAACGATGTTAGGTGGAATGTGTGGGCAGGTGTTGAAGCTGGCTGGTGTTCGGATTCGGAACTTGTGTGATCGTCTGCAACAGTCGCAGCAGGTGGTGGAACGTGTGAACCGTGTGTTGCATCATGCTCTGAACCACGAAACAGGTCTGTTCTTCAACCGGCACATCGACCAAATCATCCTGTGCTGCGTGTACGGCATCTGCAAGGTACGTGAAAGCGTTTGGAGTGTTGGTCGGCGCAGCAAGTAGGTGTGGGTGGAGCCCAGGAGTTATGTTGAGGTGTGGCACAGTGGAGAGTGATGAAGAGGTGGAATTGATTTGATGGTGAAGCTTGGGCGTGGGGGTAATGAGAAGCGGCGTGTGTGGTGGAGAGTGCAGGTGAGCAAAGTGAACGTGACTTTTCGAGATATCATTTACCATTACAGGAAGCAGCCGCAGTGCAAGCCGTATGTGTTCCGCAACGTGCTCCTTGACGGGTCGGTTGTGTGGAGATCCGGGGTAAGTGTTCGGGGCCGTTGCATGGTGAAGGTGTTGGGGGATAGGAGAAGGTGGTTGTACAGGGTTACAGGGTTATCGGGAGTGAGGTGTTAGGGAAGTGGGCGTGCAGGCGTGACGCTGATCGCGTGTGGCATGGTCGTGCAGAAAGCAGGGCAGGAGACAGGGGACATAATAAGATTTTACAACGAGGTGTTTGTTCCTTCAACGAAGTCGTTCTTGCTGCAGGTGGGCTCGAGTGCAGGCGTGGCAGTTCCAAGCAGCGTTGGTGTTCCTTATGAGATAAACCAGGGTGAGGTTGCGATCGGCATCCGTGATGATCACTTATGGACGGATAGTGACGTGTATTGTCGTGTGGGTGGTGGCGTGTGGTGCGGAGTGAACGAAGAATCGGTGGTAACGAATTTTGGAAATGGTGGATAGTGATTTTGCATCCGGTTCGTGAGGGAGTAGGTACATGTTGAATGACGGCAAGCCTCGGTGGCAAGAGGAGTGCAAAAGCCTGGCGCATGAGGTTTTGCGTGTGAAATATTGTGGGACGTGTTCGGGTGAATGGGAGTTGTGTTGCCTGGAAATGGGTTGGGTTTGGTTTGAGGTGTTTGGAAGTGGCGACAGTTTTGGTATGTTGAGAGGTTGGTTGGTCAAGGGGTGCAGGCGTTCCGTGATGCATGGACACAACGAAGTCTGTCGAGTCGTTCTTCCACGTCTCGTACAGTGAGCACTGTCGAGGGATGCGACCATGACAAGTTGCTGATCTGACGTTACCAGGTTTTGAAGTGCAGGGCTCTGCTGAGACCTGAGTTTTTCGTGGAAGGCGTTGTCTGAAGCATGTGGAGTGATCGTGTACGCTGGTACACAAACTGCAACAAGGCCAGTCTGCAGTAGTCAAGGTAGGTGTCAGGCTTGACGAGCGCGACCTCGATTGTATTCCAGTCCAAGTGTTGAGTGCATGTATAAGGTAGCAAGATGCAAGTGTGAAGTTGGGAGGTGTGCAAGTTTGGGGTGAGATCAGTTGTGATGGCATGATGTGAGCTTTGTATGGTTGTTGAATGCAGATCAGGCACGTGGTTCAACTAGGCGTAGCGCCTTCCACGGCGTTTGTGACATGTCTCCGTGAAAGGTGTCCGCAGAACATAACGTTTATGTTTCACCACGGACAAGGTACGTGGTGGAAGGTGAGCACGTTGATTGGAAGTGGTGGACGTGGCGTAAGGAAGTAGCTCGGAGGATGTGCGCGGGAGGAGTGTCGTATTGGATTTGTGGTGGCGCGTTGGGAAGTCGATGACGATTTGTTTGGTGTTGGCAGGTGGACTCAATCATGTCTGCTTACTGTGGAAGTTTTGATGGCTGGGTGGGAGAGAGCACTCAGGATACCCAGAGCGCTTCGAAAGATCTGGCGGATATCATCAATCGGCTGAACAGCAGGTGGGAGTTGTATTGCTCGCAGGCTCGCATTTGGTCGGATTTGTGAACGTTTCGGAATCGGACGAACATCCGTGTAGCCGCCGCAGCATCGCGGAGGGTCTTGTCGGGGTGGTCGTGGTGGTTGCGATTTTTGGTGGGATGCCATTTTAGTCGGGTTGGTTTCTTTTTGGCTGAAGGTCCAGTTGCCGTGCATGTTTCGTTGAAGCCACGGTGGGATGGTTAGAATTCGGTGGACACGATGTGTGGTATGTTGCGAAGGTTTTGTCCGCAATAATCAGATGCGTTGCGCAGGAGGGTGGGCAGACAGCATTTTGTGACCAGGCTGCGTGGTTTGTGGTTGAGCAGGCGGTTGAGGATGTCGAATTTTGGAGACGCAGGTGTGAACGTGAGTGATATATCGATGGCGAACAGCTGACATCCTGTCGGGGGAACATAAAATTTGAGTGGATGTGGGCGAAAGCAGATTCCAGTATTCTGAGGTCGTGGTCTCCATCGAAGCGATCGCGATGCGACAGGTAACCCACTTGGATGCTAGCGCAGCATCCACGGACGTGGTTTCCAACATATTTTTATACGTGTACAATTCATGGAAACAACACTTCGTCGAGATTCAGGTGTACAGATTGTTTGTGTAGGGTCCTGGCAATGTGGTGCTCGCGGGCACTTCGATTATCGTCGGGGCAGAATACGAGTAGAGAGGTTGTAGTGGTAGGTTAAAGTGTTCCGGAGGTATCTGTAAGCGGTGAGGGAGATTTGCCTTCTTCGCATTAGGGCTTTGTAGTAGTCACCGCCATGACAGTAGTTAGAAATTGTGATCAAGGGTTGTTACCTTAGATGTCCGAATGGACTGAGGCAATTTTGCGGCTTTTATTGTCCGCTTTTTTCAAAGATTACGTTGAATGAGGATGCCTTTGATGGCAGCGTGCTTTCTTTGGTTGCGGACGTGGTGTTTCACTTTGTGGTTCAAAAATGTGATTTGGGTTTTTTGTTTGGAAACTGAGAGTGGTAGAGTGTATGTTTATGCTTTCAGTTGGGCAATCAACAGCAGTGCTTTATTTTATTCAAGTTTTCAAGTAGAGCTTGTTACTGTAAGAGTATTTTGGGTCCTTTGGGCCGAAATATGGTTTGCCAGTTGGCGGCACTCACTTGGCAGGCGGAACAACGTCTTGTTGACGTGACATGTTTTTCACCCATTTTAAGATGCAATTTTATTTAGTTTGTTAAGTTGCATTTATGATGAAATTTAAGATAAGTATTGTCTTAGTTGTATTAGAAGTCTTATTAACACAAGGTATCTAACAAAGATGTAAACTTAGGATTTTGCAGTCAAAAACATAAACAGGTAAAATATTATGTAGAGTTATGAATAATACATGGATATAATAGACATGCAGCATGTGTTAAGCAGCATGTGTTAATTGATAACAAATAACAAAATTTTGTAGTATATAAATTATTTCCATTATATTTAAACATATTAAAAATTGAATTTTCATTATTCTATTTGTGAGTATTTTTAAAATTTTAATGCATTTTAGTTATATGTATTTCAATGCAACAAATGTTATTATTATTTATAAGATTGTAAATCAATCTTATCTCTTGAAGATTTTGATAAATTTTTAATTAATTTTTTAGCAAAAATAGAATTTTTATAGTCTTAAAATGAAAGCAACCTATTTCTATGAAAAAAGTATAGAAATAATTTTACACAAAATTAATTGACAAAACAGTATAAATAAAAGTGATTTTAAATTTTATTATAAAATAATCTTACAACTATAGAATTATAAATCATATAATTATAGAATTATAGAATTATAAAACAGATTAATTAATTTTTTTCTGAACTAACCTTTTTTAACTATTATAATTTTTTTAACGCCAATGTCAAACAACTTCCAATATCTTATTAAATGAATTGTTTAAATAGAAATCATTATAGAGCATGAACCACTTATAATTTTTTATCATTATATAGGTTGTCTTAAAATATTTATAATTATAATTTTTTTTATTTTAAATTCTTAGATAAAGACAATGCTTAGTTTATATAATAGTAGCATTTATATAAGTGGCTTACTAATTTATATAATAGTAGCATTTATATAAATTATTTATTTTTATTTATTTAATTAGATCTAAGACTAAGATGTTGCACTAGTTGTGAGTAGTAGCAAGCCATTGCATAGATTTAAACAATAATTTTTTCTACCATTTAAAAGTTTTATTAATATATTAAGATATAATTCTTACTTTATTAAATGAAGAATATACTATGGCTTTGGTTGTTGATGCATGTTAGAATTGTGAAAAAATCTTTATAGATATTTGATAAATAGAATGTAATTTGTTATAATAATGACTTGATTGTAGAATTAAATATATTATTAGATTAGGAAGCTCATCATTTTAATGTAGTTTTTTTTTATGTGTACTATAATTTATGGATATATATATATATATATATATAAGAAATTAACATTTTCACCCACACTTTTACTATTTCCACCCATTGGACAATGCTTGAGAAATCTAGTACCCTTGGCCAATTGGTTATGTGCTCTTGAGCTAACACTTGCATGGCTCAAATTTGACCGGCAAGTAGGTGACAGTGTTGACGTAGAGAGAATTTGTCTCAAAAAAGCACTAGGGTTTTGGTTGTCACTAATTGCTTAATCAAGTTTCAAGATAAGAAAAATTCCAAATTTATATAAAAATTATCCCTATTGGGGCAATTACATCAAATACATAAGTCTTCAATAGATAAAAACACCTAAATTCATACTAAAATACTATAAACCTTATATATCCTAGAAGGAGATTTTTTCCAAATCCCAACAGTACATATCTCTCAATCGGACTATCTAAACAATTTCAAATTTTGCATGAAGTACTAATATACTTTTAACAACTATCACACCAAATTTCAACTGTAGATTCAATCTGGATCTTAAAATATTGCTAAAATCCTAATAGCAACTTCAAACTCTTGTTTACAGATACCTACATGCTAAATTCTTTATATCATACAAACTAAATATTCAAACACCATAAAAATTGGTATATAGCTTCTTAATATAATAATTCATCTTCTTAGAAATTTTTAGACAAAGATTCTTCCAGAAGCTCAAGATATGTTGGAAATCATCACTATCAATAAAATGGTCTACTTATTGCCTTGGAATTAGAAGTGCTATCTTCAACTTCTAATATCTCCTTCTTTTAAACTCCAAATGTAATAATTCTTCTATGTAAGATGTAGGTATTAAAATCACCTCTCCAATTGCTCCTTTGGATCTCTAAAAGCTTCTATACAACTCCTCGTATCATCAAAAGAGTGACAATATATCCTAAATATACATATCTTAACTTAAAATAGCTATATCTCCTTCATCCCAATTCCAAATTTCCTAATTTTTGTACATAAATTGTTTCCCAAAACCTAAATTTTACAACTTTTACTTTACTATTTTCAAGCGCTGCCTCCAAAATTGCTCAAATCTTCAAAAATGTTGTAGACAGCTTATTAAAAGTCTATTAGATATGAAGACCGACCAATAGGGATGAAGTCATCCATACCTTGCTTTTATCTTTCTATACCTTGTTTTCATCCCTCCATACCTTATTTTCATCCTTCTCTACCTTGCTTTCATCCTTCCAAATAAACCTCTTAGTAGCTTAGATTTCAACCTTTTAGGTCCCAAATTTCATCTCAAAGCTTCATACTAAACATCTAGGTCCCATATAATTTAAACACCATAATCAAACTAGGAAAAACAAATCAAAACAAAGTTTCTTACATCAACTTCTGTAAATTATTTTACTAATATTCTAACACATACTAAAATTCATAAGCATATTACATGTTTTGATTGGTTTTTATATAATATAAGCAATTACGATATGACAACAGGGTATTGGAAACCAACCACATTGCATGGAAATGGTTGACACAATGAATAATAGCCAACATTTTTGTATCAATGAACTCTTAAGGCAGATATGTCCAACTTAACTTGAAAATGATTTGAAGTTGTTGCTTTATTCAATCACAACTAATGGATAAGACCAAGTGTTTGCAACAACCATAGCAAGCTTGGAGGCATGGAATTAAATGGCCAAAGAGCATTGGGCTTTTCAAGCATTATTCAATGAATAGAAATAATAAAAGTTTAGATAAAAATATCAATTTTTTATATATATTTTATAATTAATTTTTATTATCTAAATATAAATATTATTAATAGAAGATTAAAAATTAGTAGGATTTGTGGTATTTATTTAGCAATATATTACTTTATAATAAGATCTTCAAAAATTTGTTTTTTATTCAATTTTTAGCATAACCTATTATTGTTTAGTACTTAACTTTTAGTAGTGAGTTGTATGAATTGTAACAACTTGTGATTGTTTAAAATAAAACTTTCTTCCTTATAATCAAATAAATTATTTTTACATATAATTCTAAATAGAATATGAGTTTTAAATATTAACATTAGATTTTATCTAATATTTTTGAATTATAATACTTAAATATAATTAAAAAAACTATTTAAATCTTTATTTCAAATTTGATAAAATTTTATGTGACTAATTAATGGCTTCTAATTATTGTTATGTATAATCAACATTTAAAAAATCATACTATATATATTTTATGTTTATATTTATATATTTGATATTAATAATATTATTTCTAAATTTAAATTAATTTTAAAATAATAAGTTCAATTAATCTCTTGTAAATATTTATCTCTAGACCTTTTTCTTTTAAAAAACCAAAACTGTTTATGTGATTTTATAATATCATAAAAAAATGTGGTTTGACATATGAAACAAATCTAAAAAGAAATATGATATTCTTTTCTGTAATTTTTATGCATAAATTCTTACATGGTATTTTTAATAACATACATATATATATATATATATATATATATAATAAAATACATACATATATAAATATAATAAATTGAGTTATAATATTATCCAATTTATATCATGGGTTCTTTTCATTTCTTTTATTTTATTTATTCTTTGTTGCTTTTAAAGAGGACTAAAATTTCATCCGAAATGCAACTTGCGGCTCTTGACTCCTTCAATACTGGTTATCAATAATTAACAGTTATTAACACAAAATTAAACATTGACTGTCCTAGATGATTTAAGCTTACTACCACCGCACTCAAATAATACAATGCATGATCAAATCAGATCAGATCGCACTACATGCTCACACAGCAAAAACAACAATCTACATTAAATGACAACTGAGACATTATGTCTATAAAGCTTTTTCTAGAATTCAAAAACACTATATTCTACCACTACTCCATACAAGCTTGCATTTAGAACATGGGTGTTGCGTTTTTCGCACTAGCTTGCAGGAGATCAATGAAGAGGGCCTTGATTTGTCAGAGATCCAATGATGCATCGGAAACCAGGTTAATCGTTTCATCGCCGCTGGATTGAATGCATCTGATGTTGAGCTTTGCAGTCGGGGACGGACGGTGCATGCCAATCGCATCTGTGAGCTGCGTGAGTCCGACATTTGTATCTAGTGCACTAACTCGAGTTTTGACGCACGATCAGTTTCACCGAAACGAGGCCTGCTCATGCTGCATGACGGTTGCACTGGTTCCACGCACTGATCAGGTCTGTGGATGTGGTTCTAAGGAGACAAGTTTCGACTTTTGCTAAAAAACTTAGGATGAATTTATCCGGCCTGGCTGGGTGAATCTGCTCCTCCTTACTTCGAATGCTGCAGTGGACAACAATTCTAGTTTGTCGATCCACGTGAGAGCCAAGATGCAAACAACGAACTGCAGTCTTCAACTCGACACGGTGCACTGAATTTGTGTGGCTTGTGTGTGTTTTTGTTTCCGTTCCCTCGTGGTGTCGTTGCGACGCTGCATGATCGCAGTGCAGTGTGTTGATTCCCAACGATACGAGCCATGTGGAGAGGGCTGAAGCACGTTGAAGCCGGCGAATGTTCGGCACACGCAATCGGGGCTGGTTGGAGACCACACCATCTCAACCAATCAATCAATCAATATATATATATATATATATAATCTCACATCTATTTCCATGTCCCGAAGGCTCTTCCGACATCAACCAGGCATGGGAAAAAAATACTTGTTGACTCCAAGTTTTTGACGCGATTTTGCAATGTCAACGAGCGCTGACTTCAGGAATGGGGACAAAATTCTGATGCTTCCACGTCGGATGCCACGTCGGATGCCACTCTGGCACACTGGGTGCCTGGGTGGGTCAGAGTCAGTTGGCTGCTAATGATGAGGTCAGAGGTGGGCCATGGTTTCCCTTCAAGTTCACAAAGAGAATGTGTAAGAAAATGAATATGAAGACATAGATAACTATATATAAAAAGGATAAATGTTAATGGTACCTGTAAAGCATGTATTGGTATTTGGATCTATGTATTTGAATCTTAGCATCTTCATTGTGTGCGTCCTCACACAAGACCATCAATTATTCAATTTTATCTTCATAATAGGTGAAGTTAAATAATTCTTTAACTCTGAGCTAATCTGTGGTTGTCCATGATATGAAGGGGATCATGTGGGAACAATAATTACTTACCATCTTTGTTTGCACATTCATGGATGGTTTTTGAAGTGCTTTGATGATGGTGGTTGAATGTATTCTGCTAATCAGAAGATGTTTTTAAAGTATGGAGCTTGTGCTGTGTATATTATTACTACTATTATTAACACTGCAACAATTGTATGAGTTGGTCCCCAATCTGATTTATTGTTCTAAATATTCATGAATTGGAGCTGGAATTTTCATGTGCTGATTGTCTACATTTAAAGATAAAATTTAACCTTCAGTACATTCAACTCATATTTGTCATTGTTAGCATAATTTGATGTTACTGAGAAGTTTCTTTGCAAATGATATTTTAAAGAACCAAAATATGGATGTGTGGTGCTGTTGTTGAAAGCAAAAAAAATTATATGTGGTTTGATAGTCATAAATAAAATCATGAAAGAACGTTTCAAACAATAAGTTTTAGTGGAAATTAGACAGGAATGGTTTTCTTTTTGGTGTGATTTTTTATATTCAGAATTAAAAATTTTGTGTGGTATATTCAAGATTATTTTACAAAACAAATGTTTGATTAATGCATATTCAAGAATGTGTACTGCATGTAAATGTATAGACAGTTTATGAGTAGGAATAAGAAAGAAATCTACGTAGTATTGACCGAGTTGAGGAGAGAGCTGTTCGAGGCCTTTCCAATACTTCGGCTAACCTGATCCTAACAGCGATCTGGCTTCTGAATATGTCTGCAGACGCCTGTTTACATTCGAGTGGTTCACAGCTTTTGTGAATCATTTAACTCCATATCAGTTTCTTGAGCTTAGATACTACCGAGTGAAAGCTGAAAATTTAGGTTGGACAACATTCATCGAGGCGTTGATTAATGTTCTCCATCGTCTTCTCCTTAAGACTGGCAGATCGTGGCTTCCATTCACAAGTTTATTGAACTTCACCAGTTCAAATTTCTCCTCTTAAGTTCGCACATGACAATCACCTGATTCAAGATATGCACGCATACAAATAGCATCGGATCTATTTCAAGGAATATCGAGGCCGTTGCTGGTTCGTTCCTCTCCCTGCTATGTGATTTTACTCCTGCATTTGATGTAACGTTCTCGTAATGACAGACCAGGGTATTAGTGAGATGCACTGAAAGCAAATGCTAGACACGACGGTGACTGCTGATGGAAGCTCTTGGTACCTTTGAAGCTCTTGCGGAGTGCCAACACCGCTATTTGCAAGAAATTCGCAACCAGGCCTGCTGAAGCTCGAATTCGGTTGGCGGTGGTTGCCCTGCTGAGTTCTTTGAGGAAGCGTCCTCGGGCAATCAGGATGCGACTCATAAGGGATTCAATCAACAAATACATATCAAAAGGGACAAAAAGATTTGTCAAATTGTCGTCCGGTGACTCTGGCCACACGAAGGACCAGATGGGAGTGTCCTCGGACTTCACTAATCAGGAGGGAGATTCATATCCTGTTATGAAGCAAGAGAGTGCTGAGGAAGTGCAAGTTTCAGACCATTCCAATCAAAGGGGATGTGATGAGTTTCAGGAAAGCCAAGAGAAGTTATATCTCATTTGAAAAGCGGAAGACATGACGAGTTGGAGAAAATCAATGAGCAATCGATTACTTCCTTTAGTAGAGGAATGAATGAAGAGTTACAAGACACAACAAAGACATTGTCAAAAGTGCCATATATCGTAACTGAAGAAGAAAGTGATGACTCCAACCATATCGAGAATCGTGAACTGTACTATATCAATCCAAGACAATCTGATAAAATTAATGGATCAGGGAAAATTGCAGTAGTGGAGGATTCGTATCCTGGCATCAAGGTGAGCACCGATGGCTTAGCAAAATCCAACTAATTCAATACGCAAGTATCATATCTTACAGATGAAACAAGAAGCAAGGATTTTGAAGAAAATAATGAACAGGCATTGCATGATGTGGATAAAGACAACCATTGTTTGGAAGACCTTGGCATTCAACAATTATGTAATTTAAATGGAACAAGAAGGGATGTCTTTGAAACAACCAATGTGGAAGTATTGTCATCAAAATGGCCAATGATGAAATCTATACTTCTCAACAAACAAATACTCCCAATTTTAAAATATTACCACTTTTTAATAAATTATCAGATAAAGAAATTGATGAGAAAAATATTGTTGACAGTTGGATGTCAAAATGGAGAAACCATGAGGTTGATGATAAAATAAACCAAATCAAAGTCAAGGCAATAAATGCATTGCAACTGATCAATGGTCAAGTAAAGGTGGAAAATCAGAAGCCCAATACATAGACGATGTTTCACAAAGCATTTTGAGATTATCAAACCCAGCTGCTTTAAATAACAGTATCCACAATGTGATTGGATATGAGCGTTTATGCAAGATGAGTAAAATAAAAACCATTATAATTTTTTCATTTAGTGTTTATTCAGTATTATTGAGTTTTCAGCATTTTTACACATAATAAAAATAATCATATAGAGTTCACAAATTTTTAATGGTTAGTTTTAAGGCCATTGTGAATGAATATTTACAGGTTTTTAATCTTTAATTTTTGTATATATTAAATTTTTTTAATCTTACAAAACGAATAAACTTAGTAGTATTATATTTTAAGTACAAACTAACAATCACATATAACATGAATAAATTTAAACCATTTATTCTGAAAATAATTATTAAGAAAAAAAAAACATATCAATGTTTACATATATTATTTAATGTCAAAGGTACATAATGGTTTATGGTTTAGAGTTTGCCATTTGCATCTTCCAGACTGCTCAAATGAACAAAAGAAAAAGATACTTAAAACACTGCTTAAATTTGCAAACAGGGCTTTCAATACAATTGATACTAAGGAAAAGGTAAGAATGCATGTAAAAGACTTGCAAGATGCATTATATAGACTTCAAAACATCCTTTCATATATAATGAGAAATAATTTTTTAAAAATAATACATGATATAGAATCAAGTGTTTTAAATAAAGTGCTTGAAAAGTTTTAACTTAAATTAAAATCTTTTAAAAAGTAATGTTTTGATATGGTTTGTTAACATTAATTTTATGTGTTTTTTTACAGCTTATGAAACAAATCAAAGAAAAAATGAAGTTCCAACCTGTACTTTTTATCATTGATAATATCACAGATGCAACAGATGGACAAGAAATATCAGAATATCTGCATGTTGAATTTCACCCCAAATCAAGAATTTTACTTACATCAAGAAACAAAGATGTTATACAAAACTTACTTTCTGATGATGATTTTTGCAAGCCAATTCCAAAATTGACTAATGGAGAAGCAAAAGTCAATGAGATGTGAAAGTCAGTAGATATGGAAGTCAATAGAAAACTAGTAGATTATAGAAATATAAGAAGTATGAAGATTTATAAGTTTGGAATGTTGTTGTACACTTAGTGTATCATGAGACAAGGAAGATGGCTAAGACATCACTTACTTAGTCTTCTTTTATATGAGTGAGGTTTTGAGTCTTGTGTGGAAGTTGAAAGTGTGGTATGCAAGAAGCAAAGTAACCATAGTTTTGTAAGTTGTAAGATATAAAAAGATGATTGCATTATTGTATAATTATAACTTTGATTATAACTTTGGCACTAAATTCATCTATTAAATGACCTTGTTTTACAAATTTTAATTTATTCTCATGTTTATTTTTGCAAATGGACATCTATAACATTATGTTCATCTATGAGATATTTTAAATATTATATATTTAAAAGATATCATGCTTCATCCACCAAAGTATAATTTGTCATAGCTTAGTGATTGGCAAATACAATTATATCTACATTCCTAGCAAATTTTGAAGCAATATCTATTCTAATATTGGGCATAGTAAATTTAAAAGATGGAAACAAAGTTTTTAGAAGGTTGGAAGAAGATTTATGGATAGGAGTTCTTCTTAACTACAATTTAGATGTAAAAATTACAAGAAATTTGGAGTTAAGATAAAGAAGATATAGACACTTGAACTAAGATTACAAAATTTATACCTATTACCATGCTTTTATATATACTAGAAATTCTAAGCAGTATCTAGGAGATGGGAAGATAAATTTAGAAAGCTAATTAACAGCACTATAAATTATACTTAAAAATTATTAATTTTAGAATTTAAATAAAAGAGATATTATTAATTAAAATTGATAAACTAAAAGTTGATTATTAAAAGAGATGAATTATAAAAGAATTCAAGTTTGAATTATATCTCAAGTTCTTAGATAAAATAGTTGCTAAATTTTTTTAAAGATATATAAAGTATTATAAAAAAGATGGTTATTAAGTTTTATATCATTTAAATAATAGATTTATAAAATGTGACCAATTTAATATATAAATATTTAGAAATGGTGTTAATGAAAATTATTTGGATTTTTAAAGATATCTAAATATTGATAAGAAATCAATATATAAAATTCTTTTTTGTAAAAGATAAGACAATGTTTTGATTGCTTAAAAAATTTCAACACACTTTAACAATTGTATCAAAAAGTACAGTTGATTAAGATTTAGAAAGAATAGTATAGTATAATGAAAGTGAATAACTAACTTTACCAAAGGTATTTCTTTAAAATTTAGTCTAATTTAATTGCAAGGAGAGATTCCAAGTCTGTCTAAAATCTTCATCTCAATTTCAACATTGTAAAGGTTTAGACAACCCAAGTGTTTCATCAAGCAATTTTGCAAATAAAAACTCTTAAAATAAATCTAGTAGTTGTTAGTTCTCTATCTTGCAAATAAGTTCTAAAACATGAACCTTGGATTTGTTCTTTTGTGTTTAATACCATCTTCTTGTCAATGGTTGGTCTTTAATTTTGATGGATGTGGTTGATGAAAAACAAAAATAAGTTTTGATATATTTGTAAGATTTTAATATGGCTCCCGCATATGTTCATTAATATTATATCTACACCAATATACAAGATATTTTAATTTATTTTAGTGTTGCCTTGAATCCAAGCCTTATTTAATTTTAATTCTTAGTGATTATTTATATGAATAGGAGGTGGTAGTAATTTTTTTCTTTTAAATATTTTAATTATAGTATAAGGCTTAAGAAGAGACACGTAAAATACAAGATGAATTTTTATGAACTGCAATAATTATAATTGATATGTAATTAGATTAATCTATTTTTGAATAATTTATCATAAGATCAATTAGTCTTGATATTACAAAAAAATAACCATATCTTATTATCAACTTTGAATGAAGGTTGTTCTTTTTTAAAAACATCCACATTAGCTTTTTATTGTTCTTGAGTCTCATTTAGTTGTATCTTTATTGTTGTGTGAAGCTCTAATATTTTACTTGTCAAATATTCTAATATTAGATGTTAACTTTTAAAAAATTAAAAATTAAAAATTAAAAATAATTATTATAATAAATAAAAATTAAAATTTATTAGATAAAAAATATATTATATTATTATATAAATTTTTTACTAATAGCAAGAAAGTTGTCTAATTGCCTCAATGACAATTGATAGTATATTGCAAATATTATTCTAATACTTGGCTTACATACTCTATTTGTCTATCATTTTGAAAATAAAAAAAGTGATAATAATTTGATACCAATTTTTAAAATATTAAAAAGTATCTTTCAAATCTTTAATACAAATCCTATTCTTTGATCAAATATATTATTACTTTAAAAGTCCATAATATTAATAAATATTATTAAAAAAATTAGTTATTTTTTTATTAATAATATTTTTTATACAAAATACAAAATAGCCCACTTTGATTAAACAGTCTACCATGACAAAGATAGAATTATAAGAATTAGAGATTGAAATAATTGTGTTGCTTCTCACAATTGAAATCTATTAAAACACATTATTAGGACTACTTTGGAATATGTAGATGTTGAAGAAGTTTATAAAATTGATGATGTAAAATCTTTGTTTGAAAACAAGTGTCACAAGATTGAATGAATGTTTTAACAGATTTTTATATTTGAAGCAATCAAAAAATCTCTTGGAATAAGTTCCAAAGTTTTATTATATTCAAAATGTCTTGTTGTTGAAAAGCCATGTTGTGCATTTAGTACATGTAAACATGTTTGACCTTCTATTATTTATAACTTGAACTTAGATGAAAGTCATTTTAAACCTTGAAATACTTCTTCTGCATCTTAGTTCCACTATGATTTGTCTTTGCTAGTTAATCATATAAGTAGAGATGTATATTTTTCTATCTCAACATATAGCCCTACATCTCTAAGTTTTTAGAGTACAAGGCAAATATGTTGATTATATCCCTCTATATTCTTGGAATAGATAAGAATGTTGTCCAAATAATACATTAGAAAATTATTTGAAAATTCATAAAATACATCATTCATCAAATGTTAGAAAGTAATTGGAGCATTTGTAAGTCCAAAAGGCATGATATTATATTAAAAATAACCATACTTGATTTAAAATATAATCTTTTATTTATCTCTTTTTATAATATATGCTACATTTTAGGCTCCTTGTAGATCTATCTTAGTAAAAAAATTCAGCTTCATTTAGTTGGTCAAGAAGCCCAAATATCAAAGAAAAAAGATAATAATTTTTTATGATCAATTTATTGAATACATAATAATTTACACATATTTGCAAAGATCTATATTTTTTCTTTAAAAGGAGGATTAGTGCATGTATATAAGATTTTGAATGATAGACAAAATTCTTTGCAAGATTTTCATCAATATATTCTTTCAAAAAAAACGAGTTCATTTTGCCACAAGTTGTAAATTGGTCCAAAAGGTGGCTGATTTCCTTCTTAAAGATCAAATGCATATTTATAAGATTGATATCCATATAATATATCAATATTCTCCTTTATAAATATATCTTTTTATTTTTTATATTATTCCAAGAATTCCATTGCAACTTCTACTTAAATAAAGACTTGGTGTTGCATAAATAACTAACAAATCTCTTTCTTTTGTAGCTTGTATGAATGTCCTAGCTCTCACAAATAAAGGTTTGATTTTTCTAAATATAAGATATATTTTTTATTTTTTTATTTTTTAAATAAAACAAGAAGAAATTTAAAACTATAAAATATTGAATCTATATGAGGATTATATTTTTTTAACTATAATAATTCTAAAATAATAAGATTTTTTAGAGATTTAAAAAAATTCATATTAAATGCTATTAAAATTTTATAATCTTTTATAATTATTTCTATTGGTAGGGCTTTGTAGATAACATCTTTTAAAGATAAAAATTATCTATATATAATTTCTACATGTATAAGTTTGACTTTTTTGTATTAATAATAGTTTATGAGTTTTAACAAAATTTTCATCAAAAAAACAAGAAAAGGCACCAAAATCTATCAAGACAAAGTTTTAAATAATAGGATTTTTAGATCCTAAGTAAACTTATATTAAAAGGTGAGTAGATGGTTCATAAGATAATATGAAGCCTTTATAAGATGACATCATACAAGAATCTAGCCACAAGGTCCTTAATATTGTTGAGCAAACTTATTTTTCAATACATTGTTTTTCTTTTGAAGATTATATTCTTTATCTTATAATTTTACAACTTTTTAGAATAATATTAAGTATTATATCTTAATTCTCAACAACATAGGCATAATCCTTCTTATTGGCATTAAGTTTTTTCTTGTATTGTAAAGAATTTAAAACATATAATATAAATTTGCATGTCTTCCACATTTGATTGTATATCTTGATTGATAGAAGTATTTACAGTAAAAAGATTTGAAGCATTGAGGTGCTCACATATAACTTTGTGATTGAAATTCAAAAAGTTGGTTGTTGCATTTGATAGCTAAATCAATAGCTTGATTCAAAGTTTGAAAATCAGCTAAATTAAACAATAATTTCTTTACATCATGTTGCAACCTGCAAAGAAATTGATTGATTAGTACAACATTGTTCTACTTAACATCAATTGCTAATTGACAAAATTATGATGCACATGTTGACATAAATCAATTTTTTTACTATAAAATTTGGATTTTGTTAGTTGCTTTATAAGTTGCATCATATTCTCCATACATAAATCAAAATTTTGCCAAAAATGCATCTTAGTTATCTAATATAGGATCTTATTGTTCTAAAAATAATAAGAACTAAGAAAGCATAGGTTCATTGAGTAAAATTCATATGAATTTATCTTGAGATGTTTGGATTGGATAACTAAGAGGTTAGAATTGAATTAAAAGTTCTACTTGGTTGATGAATCCTCAAAACTTGGATCCAATACTATCAAACTTCTCCAAAAGAACAACTTTTGGTTCTCTAGTTGATACACTTGAATGAATTACTTGAGGTGGTGCAATTATTTTAAAAAATCCTATTATCTCTATATCCATGATTTATTACTCTTATTGTTGGTTGAATTGGTAGACAAAGTTGATGCACAAGAAACATCAAATTTCTTATTTATTCTTACATTTGTATTACCACATTCTTCATTTCTTCTAAATCTACCATGTTTGTAGACTAAAGGATTTCTATACAAGAGGAGGAAAAAATAAATAAATAAATAAAATAAAATAAAATAAAATGACATTAAAAAAATAATATCAATTTAAAGCACGGTAATTCAAAACCTCTAAAATACTTTGATGCTTTCAAGAAAAAGACTAATCTATTCTTTATTGAGAAAGACTGAGTTTTGATATTATGAATATTAGTCTTCTCAAATTGTCAAGGACAAAATTCAAAACACAATACATTCATGTATCAATGAAGAAAAAGAAACTAGAAAAAGAAGAAATAATTATAAAATAAAATAAAATAAACTAAAACTAGCCATTGCCAAATACAAAGAAGATAAAGAGAACAATTAAAATCACTAAAAAGGATTCCAATAAGCATTTGTGTTATTATGGACCAATGGAAAATAACTAAATACATTTATAAACAAAATTAGGAAATTTGGAATTGGGATGAAGGAGATATAGCTATTTTAAGTTAAGATATGTATATTTAGGATATATTGTCACTCTTTTGATGATACGAGGAGTTGTATAGAAGCTTTTAGAGATCCAAAGGAGCAATTGGAGAGGTGATTTTAATACCTACATCTTACATAGAAGAATTATTACATTTGGAGTTTAAAAGAAGGAGATATTAGAAGTTGAAGATAGCACTTCTAATTCCAAGGCAATAAGTAGACCATTTTATTGATAGTGATGATTTCCAACATATCTTGAGCTTCTGGAAGAATCTTTGTCTAAAAATTTCTAAGAAGATGAATTATTATATTAAGAAGCTATATACCAATTTTTATGGTGTTTGAATATTTAGTTTGTATGATATAAAGAATTTAGCATGTAGGTATCTGTAAACAAGAGTTTGAAGTTGCTATTAGGATTTTAGCAATATTTTAAGATCCAGATTGAATCTACAGTTGAAATTTGGTGTGATAGTTGTTAAAAGTATATTAGTACTTCATGCAAAATTTGAAATTGTTTAGATAGTCCGATTGAGAGATATGTACTGTTGGGATTTGGAAAAAATCTCCTTCTAGGATATATAAGGTTTATAGTATTTTAGTATGAATTTAGGTGTTTTTATCTATTGAAGACTTATGTATTTGATGTAATTGCCCCAATAGGGATAATTTTTATATAAATTTGGAATTTTTCTTATCTTGAAACTTGATTAAGCAATTAGTGACAACCAAAACCCTAGTGCTTTTTTGAGACAAATTCTCTCTACGTCAACACTGTCACCTACTTGCCGGTCAAATTTGAGCCATGCAAGTGTTAGCTCAAGAGCACATAACCAATTGGCCAAGGGTACTAGATTTCTCAAGCATTGTCCAATGGGTGGAAATAGTAAAAGTGTGGGTGAAAATGTTAATTTCTTATATATATATATATATATATATATCCATAAATTATAGTACACATAAAAAAAAACTACATTAAAATGATGAGCTTCCTAATCTAATAATATATTTAATTCTACAATCAAGTCATTATTATAACAAATTACATTCTATTTATCAAATATCTATAAAGATTTTTTCACAATTCTAACATGCATCAACAACCAAAGCCATAGTATATTCTTCATTTAATAAAGTAAGAATTATATCTTAATATATTAATAAAACTTTTAAATGGTAGAAAAAATTATTGTTTAAATCTATGCAATGGCTTGCTACTACTCACAACTAGTGCAACATCTTAGTCTTAGATCTAATTAAATAAATAAAAATAAATAATTTATATAAATGCTACTATTATATAAATTAGTAAGCCACTTATATAAATGCTACTATTATATAAACTAAGCATTGTCTTTATCTAAGAATTTAAAATAAAAAAAATTATAATTATAAATATTTTAAGACAACCTATATAATGATAAAAAATTATAAGTGGTTCATGCTCTATAATGATTTCTATTTAAACAATTCATTTAATAAGATATTGGAAGTTGTTTGACATTGGCGTTAAAAAAATTATAATAGTTAAAAAAGGTTAGTTCAGAAAAAAATTAATTAATCTGTTTTATAATTCTATAATTCTATAATTATATGATTTATAATTCTATAGTTGTAAGATTATTTTATAATAAAATTTAAAATCACTTTTATTTATACTGTTTTGTCAATTAATTTTGTGTAAAATTATTTCTATACTTTTTTCATAGAAATAGGTTGCTTTCATTTTAAGACTATAAAAATTCTATTTTTGCTAAAAAATTAATTAAAAATTTATCAAAATCTTCAAGAGATAAGATTGATTTACAATCTTATAAATAATAATAACATTTGTTGCATTGAAATACATATAACTAAAATGCATTAAAATTTTAAAAATACTCACAAATAGAATAATGAAAATTCAATTTTTAATATGTTTAAATATAATGGAAATAATTTATATACTACAAAATTTTGTTATTTGTTATCAATTAACACATGCTGCTTAACACATGCTGCATGTCTATTATATCCATGTATTATTCATAACTCTACATAATATTTTACCTGTTTATGTTTTTGACTGCAAAATCCTAAGTTTACATCTTTGTTAGATACCTTGTGTTAATAAGACTTCTAATACAACTAAGACAATACTTATCTTAAATTTCATCATAAATGCAACTTAACAAACTAAATAAAATTGCATCTTAAAATGGGTGAAAAACATGTCACGTCAACAAGACGTTGTTCCGCCTGCCAAGTGAGTGCCGCCAACTGGCAAACCATATTTCGGCCCAAAGGACCCAAAATACTCTTACAGTAACAAGCTCTACTTGAAAACTTGAATAAAATAAAGCACTGCTGTTGATTGCCCAACTGAAAGCATAAACATACACTCTACCACTCTCAGTTTCCAAACAAAAAACCCAAATCACATTTTTGAACCACAAAGTGAAACACCACGTCCGCAACCAAAGAAAGCACGCTGCCATCAAAGGCATCCTCATTCAACGTAATCTTTGAAAAAAGCGGACAATAAAAGCCGCAAAATTGCCTCAGTCCATTCGGACATCTAAGGTAACAACCCTTGATCACAATTTCTAACTACTGTCATGGCGGTGACTACTACAAAGCCCTAATGCGAAGAAGGCAAATCTCCCTCACCGCTTACAGATACCTCCGGAACACTTTAACCTACCACTACAACCTCTCTACTCGTATTCTGCCCCGACGATAATCGAAGTGCCCGCGAGCACCACATTGCCAGGACCCTACACAAACAATCTGTACACCTGAATCTCGACGAAGTGTTGTTTCCATGAATTGTACACGTATAAAAATATGTTGGAAACCACGTCCGTGGATGCTGCGCTAGCATCCAAGTGGGTTACCTGTCGCATCGCGATCGCTTCGATGGAGACCACGACCTCAGAATACTGGAATCTGCTTTCGCCCACATCCACTCAAATTTTATGTTCCCCCGACAGGATGTCAGCTGTTCGCCATCGATATATCACTCACGTTCACACCTGCGTCTCCAAAATTCGACATCCTCAACCGCCTGCTCAACCACAAACCACGCAGCCTGGTCACAAAATGCTGTCTGCCCACCCTCCTGCGCAACGCATCTGATTATTGCGGACAAAACCTTCGCAACATACCACACATCGTGTCCACCGAATTCTAACCATCCCACCGTGGCTTCAACGAAACATGCACGGCAACTGGACCTTCAGCCAAAAAGAAACCAACCCGACTAAAATGGCATCCCACCAAAAATCGCAACCACCACGACCACCCCGACAAGACCCTCCGCGATGCTGCGGCGGCTACACGGATGTTCGTCCGATTCCGAAACGTTCACAAATCCGACCAAATGCGAGCCTGCGAGCAATACAACTCCCACCTGCTGTTCAGCCGATTGATGATATCCGCCAGATCTTTCGAAGCGCTCTGGGTATCCTGAGTGCTCTCTCCCACCCAGCCATCAAAACTTCCACAGTAAGCAGACATGATTGAGTCCACCTGCCAACACCAAACAAATCGTCATCGACTTCCCAACGCGCCACCACAAATCCAATACGACACTCCTCCCGCGCACATCCTCCGAGCTACTTCCTTACGCCACGTCCACCACTTCCAATCAACGTGCTCACCTTCCACCACGTACCTTGTCCGTGGTGAAACATAAACGTTATGTTCTGCGGACACCTTTCACGGAGACATGTCACAAACGCCGTGGAAGGCGCTACGCCTAGTTGAACCACGTGCCTGATCTGCATTCAACAACCATACAAAGCTCACATCATGCCATCACAACTGATCTCACCCCAAACTTGCACACCTCCCAACTTCACACTTGCATCTTGCTACCTTATACATGCACTCAACACTTGGACTGGAATACAATCGAGGTCGCGCTCGTCAAGCCTGACACCTACCTTGACTACTGCAGACTGGCCTTGTTGCAGTTTGTGTACCAGCGTACACGATCACTCCACATGCTTCAGACAACGCCTTCCACGAAAAACTCAGGTCTCAGCAGAGCCCTGCACTTCAAAACCTGGTAACGTCAGATCAGCAACTTGTCATGGTCGCATCCCTCGACAGTGCTCACTGTACGAGACGTGGAAGAACGACTCGACAGACTTCGTTGTGTCCATGCATCACGGAACGCCTGCACCCCTTGACCAACCAACCTCTCAACATACCAAAACTGTCGCCACTTCCAAACACCTCAAACCAAACCCAACCCATTTCCAGGCAACACAACTCCCATTCACCCGAACACGTCCCACAATATTTCACACGCAAAACCTCATGCGCCAGGCTTTTGCACTCCTCTTGCCACCGAGGCTTGCCGTCATTCAACATGTACCTACTCCCTCACGAACCGGATGCAAAATCACTATCCACCATTTCCAAAATTCGTTACCACCGATTCTTCGTTCACTCCGCACCACACGCCACCACCCACACGACAATACACGTCACTATCCGTCCATAAGTGATCATCACGGATGCCGATCGCAACCTCACCCTGGTTTATCTCATAAGGAACACCAACGCTGCTTGGAACTGCCACGCCTGCACTCGAGCCCACCTGCAGCAAGAACGACTTCGTTGAAGGAACAAACACCTCGTTGTAAAATCTTATTATGTCCCCTGTCTCCTGCCCTGCTTTCTGCACGACCATGCCACACGCGATCAGCGTCACGCCTGCACGCCCACTTCCCTAACACCTCACTCCCGATAACCCTGTAACCCTGTACAACCACCTTCTCCTATCCCCCAACACCTTCACCATGCAACGGCCCCGAACACTTACCCCGGATCTCCACACAACCGACCCGTCAAGGAGCACGTTGCGGAACACATACGGCTTGCACTGCGGCTGCTTCCTGTAATGGTAAATGATATCTCGAAAAGTCACGTTCACTTTGCTCACCTGCACTCTCCACCACACACGCCGCTTCTCATTACCCCCACGCCCAAGCTTCACCATCAAATCAATTCCACCTCTTCATCACTCTCCACTGTGCCACACCTCAACATAACTCCTGGGCTCCACCCACACCTACTTGCTGCGCCGACCAACACTCCAAACGCTTTCACGTACCTTGCAGATGCCGTACACGCAGCACAGGATGATTTGGTCGATGTGCCGGTTGAAGAACAGACCTGTTTCGTGGTTCAGAGCATGATGCAACACACGGTTCACACGTTCCACCACCTGCTGCGACTGTTGCAGACGATCACACAAGTTCCGAATCCGAACACCAGCCAGCTTCAACACCTGCCCACACATTCCACCTAACATCGTTCAGGGACCCCTCCACTATCCGACAACTTCCCTACTGCAACAACTCCCGTGCCATTCCTCTATCACCCGACGCCACTCCAACACATCCCTGCCACCGCCGCCACCCAACTCCCTACACAAGACACACTGCGTGCCACTAACGACAGCGCTCACGACCCACGCTCCTACAATACGGAACAAACGACAACTTCTCACAGCCAAGGGAAACAATTCCGATGTGCTCCCTGCCACATAAAACATCACCGAGGGGCTCGTCCCCAGACACTGCTGTCCTCTCTCCTGTAATCAGGGTGCACCGACCCCGGAGTCCTTACTTCCACTAACATAAACTCTTCACTACAAACATCAAACGCACGCATTGTACTCTCTCTCAATCATTTCCGAAACGCCCTGCTTCACGTGCTTTCATTCCCTGTCATCGCAAAACCTCTCAACTCAGCACAGCTTTCACATGAATCCGCATTCCTTCCAAAGCCGCAATTTCCGCTCCAGACCACCGTTCCGCACGCATGTTTACCTTCTGAAAAAAAACATTGATGCAAGTCTCTGCACAGGTTTCGCCTCCAGCATGCGGGTTCGGCCTTTGGGGACTGCACACAAAACACACATTCTCAGTGTCGCGCCGGACCGCACAACTAACACAACCTCATTTACATACACTGCACTGTACAAAAACTCTGATCCACGGCGTCCCTCACCACCATTACAAACTACCCACCATCATACCACCGGATACTCCCCAACGTACACTACCATCAAAAACCTCTTCCAACCAACTTTAACACGGAAATGAAAACAACCAACACATCCAACCTCGCCCACACTAACGCACACTAACCTTCTCGCCACAACACCACGCTTCGCAATTTTAGCTTGCGTACAAACAACACCCACACATGTTCACATCCAACAACTGCAATACCCACGGCCGTACGTACCTTGCAAAACCTAACAGCAGCGGCGGCATTGCCCGGCTCTTCTGAGGAGAACTGAACGCCGTGAATGCAGAAGGACCTCTCGCTGGTGACATGAAACTCGCGCTCTCACCCTGCTCTGCGCTGCCACCTGTTGCACCCGCATTGCCTTTCACGGGTGTCATTGACCCTTGCCGAGGTGGCGAGGCTGCTCCCCCTCTCGATTCTCCTGAAGGTCACAAGATCTCAACGTCGTCAGCATGCCCACACCAAGTAAACGTTCTGCGCAATACTACCCGCGCACAGCAGCATCAACCCCCACAATAACTTCGATGCACTGCCCACAATCAGCCATTCGCGAAGGCCAGTGTATCACCAAACCCCCCCCCCCCCCCCCCCCCACACCAAACCAGTCAACACCGAACCGTACAGATATAACAACATGCTCGAATCATAGCATCCGTCCCCAGCACGCACACTTCACTGCAGGCTCTAACCACGCGACCACCACCGTATCAACATCCTCACCTGCTGGGTCGTTCACTCTGGAACCTCCGACGCCCCCATCCGCCGTATCCACTGGAGAACGATGCTGCGCTTTCGAGGTATCCAAAGCTGGCATGGGCTCCGCCATCAACTTCAGCCGGTTGATCTCCGACGCAAGATTCGCCTTCGCGATAGCAAGAGAGTTGAACATCGAAGACCCCTTCTCCCACGCCATGCTTTCCAGAAGTCTCTCCTCGATAGAATTCAGATGCCGTTTCAGCTCGCGAGGAAGCGTCTCCTCGTGCCGCACGAACCCTTCAATCACTTTGCTCAAATCGAACGCGGTTATCCCCGCCGGCTCCAGCACCGCAGGAAACGTCATCGTCACCGTTTTGTGACTCGCTAAAACCAGTTCTGCCGAGCACGCAAGCATGCACCGATGAAACCGCTCATTCGGGAGAAACGGAAGATGCTCGCTGCGCAGCCGATGGGATTCCGCCGTGCACATGGCCCCCAGGACTTTGTAATACAACTTCAACGCTTCCAACCTGCGCTGATCGCCCCACATGCTGTCCAGAGTTCCCGCCTCCCCCGCTCCTCGCCACTTCCGGGCCTCAAAGATGCCTCCAAGAATTGCGTTCGCCCTCGCCTTCATCTCCCACCCGATGTTCCGCTCAAAAGCCCGCAAGTACCGCTCCAACTCCGGAGATGGCTCTGCCGACAACGGTGCTACCACAGTACGCAGCCATTTAGCTGTCGTCATAGTAATGCTAACAGGTGTGGGAGGGGGTTTACAGCTGCTATCACCCGCTGCGCCTCCCATTACAGCAGGCGATGACCCAGGTGAACCGCATGGCGAAGAAGGCGATGCCCCTGATGATAATGCACGGCCCTGTCCCGCTGAAGTTACTGCGTCGCGCTTCCTCTGCGAAATTCACACAGCCCGTCAGTCAACTGCTCGCATTCCCGCGCTGGTGCACGGAGAAATGCGGACGCACTGATACCAATAACTCACGTTCCGATACCATTGCCAACGTTGCCATTCCCACGTACAATCCCATAACTCGGCATCGTGGAAGGATAGGGTCTTCACTAACATATGCCGCATAACCAAACGGACTGAGCTGCCTCCCCTGCTGCCTAACCAAGTCTCCCAGCCCCCACCCATTACCTCCAACTACAACATCAACCCACTTCACCTTTTCCTCCACCCAAACAACGCCGCAAATTATGCCCCACGTACCGTGCCAACCTAACCGCATCATTCAAACAACATCGCTCTCAACTGCACCACCATTACCTTCGCCCCACACACACTTGTCGTGCTGCTGCTCGACACAGCACCTATCAAGCTGTCTTCACCATTGATGAACATCCTTTCATCCAGTTCTCCTCGACTGCGATACCACCCATCGTAATCTTCCTCCAGAATCACCAGATTCGAGGATATTTGCTCGTCCTTCATCAAGCCCTCGAAGTAAGTCACGCCATCTGCAAAGCTCCCCCTCATCAGATCTGTCCAGGAACCCTCCTGACAATCGACTTCCTCCACGCAGTCACCCATGCCCAACCAACACCCACTGCAACTGCCCTTATCCCTTTCACAAACACGGACAACCCGCACCTGAATTGATCCCGCCTATTTGCGGCATGTCGCCACCGTCCATCCCAGTCCCAGGACTGCCAATCAGGACTTTTATCATTTCGTTCAGTTTCCCCACCATCCCAGCCACATCCTCCTCTGATGCATTGTACAGATAGCACAGTGATCCAACTAGGTTCACCCCTTCCGCACTCCTTTTCGCTGTTTCGCACCAACACCTGATTCGTCAGATGGACCCCATACACAACCAACAAACTCAAACACAACCCTATGAGCCACCAAAACACCACTCGCGACCGGTTCACAAGGCTGAGCACTGTACCAAACTTCAGTTTCTCGTCCAACGAAAATCTTCTCCACCTCAGTGGGATATGAATGATCAACACTATCTGCAAACGTCATCACCAAACACACATCAGCTCACAAACAGAACCGCACTCAACAAAACCCGCCACGACCAGGCCCTGTGATCCGTGCAGAACCACCGCAAGCAAAAACAGCACACGTTCATGCATGGCAATAAGCCTACACTCCCAACACAAACTCAGGCACCCCACGGTGACATGCAACTTAGTCGCTCGCTTAACAGCAGCGTGGACTCCGTGCGACGCCAATCTCCCCTAAACACCTCAACAAAGCAGTGCATTCCAACGAGTTTGTGCGACACGCGAGGGTTCTCCTACAATCACAGCCAACAGCCCGTTGGTGCAAGTCACCAAGTCCGCGAAGTGGTTCAGCACGTGCGTCCGCAGCGCTAAAAACAGCATCCAACCAAAACGCATATGCACCGGAGCGGCTGCGTCCCCACCGCCACCTAAACACAGCCCATTCCCACCTCCCGCCTGCTTCTCGGGGAGTTCGAAAAGGTGCTGATAAATCCTCTTGTAATAGCTGCACGCACAACACCATATCACTTTGTGCGCAAAACAACAACCACGTGCCACCCCAAAGATCACCCCACGAGCACATCTGGCTGCACAGTCACTTACTTGTACAGGACCATCAGGTGAACAAAATTGGCCTGAACTTCCTTCACCTGTTTCCACACCCACGACGTCACACGTCATCTCCGCTGTCCTACCCAAGCTACACCAAAAAAGCTGTCCTCCCCATCACCTGGATTGCAACCTTCTTCATTCTTTACCTGGAGCCGTTTCTCCCAATCTTCTCCGTACACAGACTTCAGCGTCGGGCCAGCCTTTGCGAGGAACTGGGGGAGCTCCTTGAAAAATTCAACCACGCTGTCACCGCCACAACAACACGGTTATCATCCACCGCAAGAACCTTGTTCTGACCATACCCACAGATGCTCAACGCCGCTCCAAGTCAAACCCAGCTCATTCAGCCTTACTCCTCTAACCCAACACCAAGCCTACGTGTGCAACTCCCTCCGCTGCTCAAAACACACGACCACCTGCTCAGTCCGCAGAAGCTTCCATTACCTCAGCCTCGTCTCCCGCAACAGCTGAGAGAACGTAAACCCTGCGGGTGCTCCATTCTCAACTCTATCCCCTCCTGCACACGCCCCGCTGCCCAGCCTTCTCACCACGTACAGCACACACGCACTCCACAGCCGCTCCGTCTCCTCCGCCTTCAACAGCACATACACCACCGCCAACGCTCAGCTCGACACCTCACCACCTCTCGCAACACAACAAGGGCGCTCTGCGTACTTCACCGATCCAATCACATTCCAAAAGATTGTCACAAACATGTCCCCAACTCTCTACCATCCCGAGACCGACGACCTTGACGACTCACCGTGCCGGTTCCGATGGTGCCGATGTTGGTCTTCAGGAGATGTTTGCTCGCTCTGAACAATCGCATCGCTTCTTGTGTCGTTCCGTCGCCCAGGCCGAGACCAGCCTGCACTCCAACACCGCGTTCAACACATTATGTTTCCCACACACACCACCTAGCTGTGACATCTACGTGAATAGAAACCCCACGCAAAAGTGGACGGCATCCATGACCACCAACTCAGCCATTATGAAACGCCCGTCATACGCTTCTGTGTGTAACACACGTTCATTCCCCGACGCACATCCTCCTATCCCCACATCTTTCTGAACCTCCTCACCAACACGACCACGGCTACATTTGCGCTCCGGAACGGCACAACAAGCATCCCCAACAATCCCGCAATTCCACATTACGTCACTGCTTCCCATCCAAATCATAACTAACTCAAACAACCTCCCTACACACCAACTCTCACCTCGCAACGCTTTCTGAAACGGGCTTCCGCCGCCTCCACGAACTTCTCCACGTTACTTCCGGTCCTCGATTTGGTGTCCGACCCATTTGTGCTCGGCCCTCCCGCCACCCCCTGTTCAGCCTGCCTGCTACTCACAGCGTTCACGTCTACGTTCTCCAGCTTGCACCCCCGTAAAGGAGACCTTCTCTTGGGTTGGGAGTTCTCAGACTTCAGAGGAGACTGCGCCTCCCTAACCTCCATGCTCATAGTTTCGCCGTTCGTATCCACGCCCCGTCCTTCAGGCATAATTCCAGGAGCAAGAGTTCCTCACTTCCACCTCCCTCCAAGGATCAATCGATCGCTCCTCTGCTCATACTGATCGACACGCGCATACCATCACCACCCACCTTGACCACACGGAAAAAACACTCTCCCTTTCCAACTAATAGTATCCCGCACCACATGCCACGATCCAAACTCCTCAAAGTGCCAGCTTCGTACCAGGACTTGCCCTGCGACAGAATGCGCAACATAACTCAGGGCCACAAAAACTCGATGCCGTCGCAGCTGCGCCAAATAAACGACTCAACAAACACGTAACATGCATTCGACCGACATCATAAATAAATCGACGTCAAAAATGCACACTGAAACACCACATTTCACAGTCAGCAAAATGCGCGTGTTGCACACGCGTGGTGAGGACTCCACATGTAACACTCAGCATCGTCCAACCCAACCTCGTCGCAATATCGACAAAACCACATTCCGAGCTAGACGCAAGGCTAAAATTTGGCTTAAACTGACTCGTACGTTCGACCTCTTCACCACTTGCCATCAAAAGCATAACCGTAAAGGAACTGACGCCGCCACTGTGGCCTGTTCCGGGAAACCACCCCTGGTCCTGCCGCATTATCCTCGGTCCGCAATACAATGCCGACTCCCATTTTCAAAGGATCACCAGGGCACCAGGAAATCGAAGACGATTCTCCCGGTATCTGGGACGACCGTTACGGAGTCGGTCAACTTCGTGATACCAGATCGCCTCCACGCAACAAAGAAAACCCCCTATGCTTACCACGCATCCAGAACAAACGCCTGAGCCACCTACTGCGTTTGCCGCAAACCACCAAATTGTGGTGCGTCTGTGTTGATTTTCCACCCGGTGTAAATTCGGTCAGGCAGACCAATCCGATTGGCAAAAACGCTCACGCTTACAACTTGCAGGAGTCTACTGCTCGTCATTCATCGTGCAGGTCCAGGAATCACAGGCAGTATTCTCTCACGCGCGTTTCCAGCTTCGATGCAAGAATCCAACCAATACAAGCAATCCAACACACTCCACAGCGTACGTCGGCAACAGCGAACCGCCTCATCCAAAAAAGAGGAACACGGACAGGAAGCCCGAGGGCGTACATCCGGAAGGCTATTAATCACGACATCGAATGTCGAGCCCTAAAACACTTCGCCCTGTGCCCTGGAAGCACAAGACCCCTACCAAGACCACGTTCCAGATTAAGAGAATCACCCTTGAACGTGTCCAGAAAGGAAATAATACCTCGGAGGCGTCCAGCGATGGCGGGCAACACAGGGCCCTCTGCAGCCGAGCGTCAAGACTGCGCACGATTATCAGCGCAGTTAATTTCTACCTCCACAGTAGGCCGCACAACCCGTCCAAACGAGCTGCCTCCGATACTCGGCCCACGTCTGTGATTAAGAGTTGCGTGCCTCGCCGATCGTAGGATACAACCTCCAATGCCTCGCAAACCCTCCACGAAACACAACTCTTGCACCCATGCTGACCCGGAAACCGAGAGATCTCGCACACGACTGCATCCTAAGAGACCATTCTCACACCGAAAAATCATATATACAACCCCACCGACGACGACGACGACGACGACGACACAGAGGTTCTCCGGACTACGGACACGACGATCGAAAACTCCTTAAATTTAAATTATCATCCTGCAAGAAACACGGCGCAAAAGGCCACGGCGCGTACTCTACCGCGCTATACACTTCTTGAGCTTTCAAATTCCAAAAACAAACAACCTTTCTGTTACCACACACGCAATCGAGGAATCCGACCTCGCACCACAGCAGCAGCCGGATGCCGCGCTACGTGAAGTATGGGCGTGGAGGAACAGAAGACCACCTGAAGCAAGTGCAGAAGCCAACAAACGGGGTGACGAAGCAGCAGCACCACGTCCACACCACACTCACGCCCCGAGCCTCCAACAGCAATCTGCGAAAATGCGGAAACCAAACGAAATCTCGCGCCAAAAGCAAGACAGCTGAACGGCAGAAGGAAGACGGAGCGGGAAGGTATGCGGAGAAGATCCTACAGAGAGGCAGTGGCGATGGCGTGGAGGAGCAGGGGGCGCCTCAGAGGATGTCGACCGACGAGAAATGCCGATGATGCAGAGATGTTGAGAAGCAGTGCGTCAGATGCCCACTCCCATGGCCAGGCGGGAGCGGAACGCCGTCTAAGCCCAGGGCCAGGGCCGGGCCGGGCAGAGAGCAGCGCGGGATAGGCCCGGCAACCGGCACACAGATCGCCCGCCACACGACGACACCCTGACGAGGCTGTCTAACATTCCCGGACATGACGGACCCTGTAGCCCACCCTCCGACAAGTTGTTGACCCTTCTCCGCGATGATTTTGCTGAGCCGGGTAGCGTCACCCTGAAGCATACGGGCCATGCGGCTGTGGGCTCATGCCTCCCCCTCACGCAATGTCCCCCCCCCCGTCTTGTTTGTTGAGCTGTGGTGAGGCCAGGGTCGGGCCGGGCTGGGCGATCGAGAGAGATAGAGAGATAGATAGAGAAATTCTTGGTCTTGGCCAGCGGGAGCTTCCCATTCATGGCCTCGTGCCTGTCTTTGCACCCGTTGGTGTGTGTGTGTGTGTGTGTGTGTATGTATGGATATGCGGGGTGGCTCACAAACTCAGATGCATCTCACAGTCCGCCCTGACTTCCCTTCCTCTGTTTTGGCCGCACCCAGAAGCTGAACCCGTGCACAATGAAAATAAATACTACACTGGTCACACATCTCTTTTCCTCCATTCTTTCTTTGCTGGAAAAACTAACCACCCTTCCATGATGTCACCCACAGCATGACTACAGTGCCCCCTTTCACACCCACAATAGCAGGTGTCTGCTCCAATGTTAAATCGTCCAACTTAAGAAATTTAGTGAAACTGTATGCCCTTCTGTCACACAGTCTGTTTCCTTGTAACGTAACAGCAAATGCACATTTCAGAATTTGAAGTACCAGCTTGTTGCACCTTCACCATTAAATGCTTTCATGCAGCAGGTTCATTAATGCTGTGCACCGCCATGCTTGAATTACAACATCAATGTGAATCAGTTGTTTCTTTTTTTGTTTTCTTGTTGTAATTTGTCTTTGTAATCACACTTTGAGTGGAATTTGTTGAGGGACATTGACCTTGCAATTGTCATGTTGCAATGGATATTGTTATTTGGGTACTATTAGAAAAACTAAAATGATTATGAATCAAGGCTTGTACCATGTGATTTCTCACAATCCAGAATGCTTTTGTCGCGTTTTATGAATCTACTTGTCCTTGCATACATATAACATTTTATCAAACTTTTATTTATTTATTTATTTATTTGATTATTTCTATGTTTGAAATTTAATCATTTATGAAATCACCAAGATTATGACTAAAGTGCCCTCTGCCGCAACAACAATACCACCATAAATAACAAGAGATGTTTG